>NDXB01015262.1:28961-57216 GCA_002631895.1 Agapornis roseicollis | reverse complement strand
AGGAGCAGAAAAGGCCTCAAGGATGTGTAACCCCTCCCCCCCCCCCCCCCAGCAATAGCTAAAACATTCCATGTTATCAACACTAATTTAGACACAAACCCAAAACATCGTGCCACACTAGCCTCCATGAATAAATTAACTCTACCCCTGCCAAAACCAGTACAAGTAGTTTGATCAAGAGTTTTATGGAAGTAGAAATGGTAAGCAGAAACTTTCCTCCTTAGGGATCTAATGTTCTTCTGTGTAGGAAACATGAAAGACATACTCTACCTACCCTGCTCAGGATAATAAATCATTAAGTTGTAAGCCTCAGTTACCTTATGCTTTTTGATAACAACATTAATAGAATTAGTAGCTTATCTGCCTCACCAGGAAACTGTAAAATACAGAAGCAGCAGTAACAAGAAAAGGTGTTACAAAAAAAATGGAAGGGGACCTATTTTTATGGCCAGACCTGGCTGTATTTCTTACATTTGACAGTAAGGCAGCAATTGTGTTTCTCTTGTTCTCCCACAAAATTTTACAAGCCTTTTTTAAAACAATGGAAGAAATTCTATCCATTATTGCCTGCTTGTTCAGGTTTCATGCATAATTAAAGCTGGACAAAGGCAGCCTCTGATCAGACACTAACAAGCAGAATCGAAAGAGTCCGGCAGCAACCTGGTGCTGATAAACAGGAACTCTGAAGAGCTGATAAGCAGAAAGCCATTGTTATCCAGGACAGGATTTACTAGCCTCTGTTTGGTTTGTTTGCTGGCTTCAGGGCAGGATCATCTTCTGTAAAAAATATTGCATTTTAATTGCTCTTCGATATGCCCAAGTTCAACAAGTCTTGAAGCCAGATTTCCATCAGTTTCAGTGGGATTGAGATCACACTGAAGATGTGAGAAAACCCCTACATATTCCCTCTTTACAACCCCTCCTTTGTGCAGCATTCAAGTGAATTTGAAGTGTGCTCCAGACTGATCTTTGCTTTGCTTTCTCACCCTCTGCCCTTAAAAGGGGGATAGAATTTTACCACTTCTATGCAAAAATGGGAAGTGGTATGCAGTAAAAAAGATGTCTCTGAAGCTGCCGAGAAGGGGTAAAATGGGAACGGGTCCTACTCTCAGTCTGGCTGTGTGAAACCAAAGCAGGATTTAGAAGCTCCTACAAAAATAACTCACGCTGGCTCTGTATATTGAAGTGTGAGGAAGCAAGCTAGTGTGAAAGGTGACATTTCCCCCCCAGCTGTACAGAAGCAGCAGCTATTCTGGGAGCAATGCAGTATCTCTCACAGCTGATGTGAATCCCCTGACAGCATAACGAGCAGTTAGATCAGCACAGCTAAGGATGCCATCAGTGATCTGCCCCACCCTCAGACAATATATTTTCTCTTAGTAAACAGTGTTGTTGCTTGAGGAACCTGCATATTCCATGTGCACATTCCTAGTATCCAGTGGGCTCCTGCAGCCTTCGAAACTGTCCTCAGCCTAAGATAGATGTCACCTTCTGGACTGTGGGACAGGGAGGAGAACAGGGTGATGCAACAGGGTGATGTCAGAAGTACATTAGATTAAGCCTCAATAGTAAGGCTAGTGTTGATGTTGATGCTCATAAGAATGTCTGAAGAAGAGATGAAGCCACAAGGCAAGACAAATTACCTCATATGTTGATGGGATGATGTAGACACCTAAACTGAATGCAGAAATGCAGAAATGCTGGGCTTTGGGGGAATACTGTGCAGAAAAGTACCCTGCAAGCAGTCAAGTGAGCAAAGAGCAGGTTCTGGGAAAAGGTATGGGGAGAGCCAAAGCACTATTCCCTGTGCATGTAAACTTCATTTTAATTCCCTGGGGATTTAGGCAGGCGATCCTGGGAGCCCACAGAGTAATTCAGTCTGCCCCAAGGCAGACACCTGAGACTTGTTTCAGGGGCTGCATAACAGGGACCCAACCCAACACAGCCTCTCTAAATCCCATCCTTGTTGTGACTAGAACCCTCTGTTACCTACTCATGATGTCTGCTGGTGTCTGAGGTTATGCCCTGGCTTTTCCCTGCTCTTCAGAAGCATGGGTCCCCAGCAACCACTGTCTCACAGGTGCCATGCTCTGCAGATGCCTGTGGTACTCCAGGGCATCTTGGGTAGATGTCTGTGATGAAGCAATTGAATTGATTCATGTTTTAGGAACTGAACTCTCTGGGGGCTGTGGGGGAGCAGGAGGAAGAAACAACACAGGAGCAGCATTTTGTAAGGAGCTTCACTCAGTGCTGTCCTTAGGTACATACCAGAGAAGGAACTTGTGTAGCCAATATTGTCTTTGTAAGGGCAACAGTGGCAAGAGCACAAACCCAACTCATTTACAAAAGCTGACTTAATGAAATCCCCTGGGACCCCATGATTGGATGGAGTGGGGAAAGCCTGAAAACCAGACATCTGCCAGACCCAGGAGGCCTCAAGATCTTGACCTTAATGTTCCCTACCACAGGTGCTATCTATCTTCCAGTCAAACATCTGAAAGGAAGGAAACAGATATCTAAACATTAGCTCCACAGTACAGAGTTAGGACAAGGCTGACATACCATAGGTTCCTTCATAGGAGCAGCAGATTACAAAGGCAAAGGTTGAAGTTAATCATCTTTTAAGTAATTATATTTAAATCTCATTGTTCGGGAGTTCTGGCTCTCTGGAAGACTCATAGAAGCCTGTTTGATTGCTCTTGCCACCTCTGACTACAGGATTTCCCCCCAGTTTTAAATCAACCTGGGGTAACAAGGGCCTGGAAGTTTACTAGAAAACTGTAAAGTAAAATTCATTTTCTACCTTGCTGCAAAGACATGTGAATAAATCTAATAGACCTATGACAGCTCATAAACTATAGGAGGTATCCAAGTCATTAAATATCTAACTATTAGCATTTGTATCTGCAGGATGTAACGTACATGCATACCTAATCAGTGGTGATCAACATATGGTGTGGGAGGAGATACAGTGCAAACCCAAATTATGCATCAGGTTCCCTTGTGTGTTAGAAGATTTGTCCAGAAAAAATAAAGTGTTTTCTGCTCCTTTTTAACTTTATAGTCATTGGACACTAATGGCTGGATGAAAACCGAAACTTGGGATTAAAATGTAAACCCAAAACACATTTCAAAGGTTTTAGCTGTGCATTCTGAAATATTTGGTCTTTTTCGAGATCATTAAAAATACTTCCTGCAGGTTATTTCACACAGCTCACAGTTCTGTAGACTCCATTTTGGTTTGTAAAAATACAACTTTCCAGTCTATGGACTGAAATCATCTCATCAGCCTTCAAAGCTTTTCTTCAGCTTGAGGGCTCGTGAGTAAAACAAGAAGGATTTGGCAATATGTTTATCTTGAAGTAAACCTACATTGGGGAAATTTGTTTCTGATAGAGCTTTATTCCTCTGAGTTGTCTACTCTCCAGTACAGATTGCTTAAATAGCATTTGTTGTTCTCTGTTATTGTATATTTTTATTACACTAATGCCTAAAGACCTTTGCCAGGTTTGCAATCCCATAGTCGTAGATGATGAATAAATGAATAAAAATAAAAAATCCCAATATAATGTGTGCCCTGGAGGTCTTACAATTGATAAATATTTGCTTAGTTGCCGAGAGAAGTAATTTTCTGCACGTGGCGTGTTTGAAGCTATTCATTTCAGTTGTCCACTGCAAGGGTTGCTCTGTGTCCTGCATCACGGGTTACTTATTTATTTTGGTCCCTAACTGGACTACAAACTTCTTCAGCAATAGAAAGATGGATGATGAACACTAAATAGTACATTTCCTAGAGGAATTTTGGGGCAAATGACCACCTGTGTTAAAAGCGATGAAACACTGAGGACACATAAATATGCACAGAAACATTTGACAGCTCTCCAAATGTTTGCAAATTAGTAACATGACTCTACAAATGATGATGACACCATACGTTTACTGGGAAAAAAAAGCAGAATATATGGACACAGCCTGAACGTGCTGCTGGGTGGTTTCTCGTTACCAGACCTTCTCCCTTTTGAATTATATTTTCATCTCCCTTCCTAAAATAAAGAAATATTGTCACATATGCCACTGTCAAACACTTTACTGAAACCAATGGTAGCATGCTTGGCTCAAGAATTTTCCAGTGACACCCCATATTTCAAGCAGGCTACCAAGCACAAGAGATATGGCAGGGCAGCATCTTTATAGCGATCTCCCATAGTGATGGTCTGGAATGGAAATTCTTCTCAAGAGGGCAGTAATTCCAGGAATGTTACCATAAACCTGCTGACATCCATTGCTATTAAGGAGAAACATGCAGTAAAATTCCTGCCCCTTCTAGAGACATCTGTACACAGATGATACCCATTTTTTTCTGAACATGTCCAGAAAACAACAGTAGCCAACACAGACCCTTGTGTATCCAAGCAATTAAACCCACTGCAATTAGAAATAGGCCATTTAAGATAATAACATTTTTTTTCAAAGATGCAGAAAAACCACAGGTGGTAAATCTTACACTGAAAAGATCTGTTAAACACACCAGAAGACCAAGGAGTTGTAATAGCATACTTTGTTGATCGAACAATGCAGACATAAACATGTCTTCAAAAGAACTCAAGAACAAAAGAGGCAAAGAACAATCTGAGATGCTAGTGTAACACCAATCACTAAGTAGAGTGATTCAGATGAAGTTATAAACAGTGCAAATAAAAGAGAAATAGCTTGTGAGTCTACAACAATGCATTACTAATGACAACAAAACAGAATTAGTTCAGTGAAAAAGAATCTTCAAAAAAGTTTCTAAAAAGAGAGGAAAAAATTGAAAAGCAAAATGTTAGTCCTTCTTGATTTTACTTGCAGCTTAGAAGCAGAATGACTGCTTACTATTGATACAGCATCACAAACATGCATGGCTTCTTTTCTGCGATATATAAGCAATTTCCCATTTTAAAAAGCTCACAGGATAAGCATCAAGTTAGTCAAGTGCTACCATTGGTCACAAAGTTTAGTATCCCGAGTACTCCCTTTCTGAAACTAACCTTTAACTCACCTCCTGCTCCTGATCTGCTACTGTTCATGAAAAAAGTGACATGCAGAGCATTCTCAGGCTGATACTGTGATTTTGCAAACACTCTGTACTAGAAATGAAATAATCAATACTGTTCCCAAAGATACAAGGTAAATTGTCCCATCAGGCTATTGAAACATATAACAATCACATTATAGACTAAAATATTAATTGCTAATTTAATGAGCCCTTCAGCAGTATTTTTTGTTATATGCAATAGAACTTCTTTTTCCCCTCTACATATTGCTGGAAGCTTCTTAGCACTTTCATTTTGTAACCCTGACGTTACAGAAGTGATAAAACCTCTGGGGTATTTCTGAAAATAAACCCTGATGAAAGTGGTACTGGACAAGAAAATTATCTCTCCTGTGCTTTACATAAAAAAACTGGAATTTTCCAGTGCACCAACAACATGCAAGATCCCAGTTCAGCCTGTTGGCTGCATCAGAGAAAGCTGGAAGCTTGCAGAATGAGGAGGATAAACAAAGACAGAATTGAGCAGAACTTCCTAAAAGTGAGAAAGAACTGTAGGTTGTAGTCAATCAGATATTACTTGAATTTTATAGATGAACATGATACTGGATTCTAATTTACAGCATAGAACAGAAGAGTTGCATTTGCAAGCTTTGACTGTTATGACTCCCCATCTTCACTGGACTCTTTGTAGTTTTTTCCAATGCTATTCATTCTTTCTTTATCTACATCTAATTTTTTTTCTTTATTTTTTTTCCTTTTTTCCTTTTTTTCTTTTTTTTTTTTTTTCCCAAATAATTCTGTCTTTAAGGCAGACCAGTAACTGACATCTTGAAAAAGGACTATTCAGGGACATAAGGGCACATACTCCAGGGGAGCTGAAAAACAACCCACCTGAACAGGGATTTGAATTCAGTTCACTTATGAAGAAATGCTGATATTATCTACTTCTTGAAAAGACTTTTCTGTTCAGACCAAAAAGTGGGGGAAGTAGAAAGCCTTCTGACTACAAAATGTTTCCCATTTATCGCGGTTTCTGTGATATCCTGGCAGAGATTGATTTATAAAGCCAGTGGTCCTTAGTAGTTGCTAGGAAACAGTGCTCTGCACTCCATCTGCACACGAGGAGATGTGCAGCCAGAAAGTGTGGTTTGTAATGGAGTAATTCTTCTGACTTCAACCCTGCAAAGTAAAATTTAAGTGCATGGTTTCCCCAGAAAAACATAAGCATGTTTTAGNTATTCTTTTCTTTCTTTTTTTTTTTACTTTTTTTTTTTTTTTTTTTTTTTTTTTCCTTTTTTCCTTTTTTTTTTTTTTTTTTTTTTTCCCAAATAATTCTGTCTTTAAGGCAGACCAGTAACTGACATCTTGAAAAAGGACTATTCAGGGACATAAGGGCACATACTCCAGGGGAGCTGAAAAACAACCCACCTGAACAGGGATTTGAATTCAGTTCACTTATGAAGAAATGCTGATATTATCTACTTCTTGAAAAGACTTTTCTGTTCAGACCAAAAAGTGGGGGAAGTAGAAAGCCTTCTGACTACAAAATGTTTCCCATTTATCGCGGTTTCTGTGATATCCTGGCAGAGATTGATTTATAAAGCCAGTGGTCCTTAGTAGTTGCTAGGAAACAGTGCTCTGCACTCCATCTGCACACGAGGAGATGTGCAGCCAGAAAGTGTGGTTTGTAATGGAGTAATTCTTCTGACTTCAACCCTGCAAAGTAAAATTTAAGTGCATGGTTTCCCCAGAAAAACATAAGCATGTTTTAGTCCTGTGTGCATTTATTATGGCTTAAACTAAGCTTAGCCAGACTGAGGTCTCAATAATTTTTTTCCCAGGTCCAATGACTGTGTTCCAAGTGCAGAATTTACTCATTTTAGAAATTTAGGAAAGCCAGGGATAAGCTAGAAGGGACTTCCTGGGTCATATATCCAGTCCTTTGATATTTCTGGCCACCTATATGATCCCTTTTTCACATTTATCAAGCTCCATCTTTAGAAAAAAGACAGGATTTGGTTCACTTCAAACTGCACCAGTAAACAGTAGCCCTTTTTAAATGTCTAGCATAAATTTATTCCTGGGCTTTTGTATGTGTCAACATTGTCCTTTCAGCTAAGCAGCTTTCTCCTCCTTGGTTTTATCACCTCAAGGCATTTACAGGCAGAAATCCTATCTCCCCTAAGTCTATTTTTTTGTTTGACTAACCAAACCCAACAAAAGCCTCTTATTCATAGAATCATAGAATAGTTAGGATTGAAAAGAACCTTCAGATCATCTAGTTCCAAAACCCCTGCCATAAGCAGGGACACCTCACACTAAACCATGCCACTCAAGGCTTCACTGTCAGGGATGGAGCACTTACAACTTCCTTGGGCAACCCATTCCCATTCCCATGTGGTAAGCTCTCTTTCCCTGCTGTATTGTGATGCAGCACTTTCATGCATGCTTTTGAATTTTTGTTTCTTGAAAGTAGGGGACCAAAAATATGCACAGCAATTCCAACACATTACAGTGTATCAGTGCCTTCCCCTCTCTGCTGGAAGTACTTCTCCTTCTATTGCTTAGTATTTATATTTTTTCCCACACCAATGGCTCAGTGACATCCTGTGACTGACAAATACAAATACACCTTTTCTTTCCTTTTTTTATTCAAGGAACATAATTTCTAATCTTGCTCTAGAGTGCTAGTTTCCCTTTCAGTATAATCCATCACAGCCTGCAATTCAGACAGTTCCTTGTGCTAATTCTCATCTCAAAGAATCATAAAATCATAGAATGGTTTGGGTTGGAAGCGACATTAATGATCATCTAGTTCCAAACCCCCTGTCACTGACAGGGACACCTTTCACTAGACCAGGTTGCTCAAAGCTCCATCCAACCTGGCCTTGAACACTGCCAGGAACGGCACAGCTTCTTTGGGCAACATGTTCCAGTGTCTCCATACTCACAATAAAGAACTTCTTCCTAATATCTAATCTAAATCTACCCTCTTCTAGATGTTATAAACCCTTCCCCCTTTAAAACCTTTTATGTCCTATTTCTATATGTCTTGGACATCAAGCCACTGACTACAACTCTTTGAGTGTGACCATCCAGCCAATTCCTTATGCACTGAGTGCATCCATCCATCAAATCCACTTCTTTCCAGTTTAGAGACAAAGATGTTATATGGGGCAGTGTCAAATGCTTTGCATAAGTCCAGATAGATGATGTCAACTGCTCTTCCCTTATCCACCAACACTGCAGCCCTGTCGTAGAAGGGCACTAAATTTGTCAGACACAGCTTAGTGAAGGGCATTGGCTATTACAAATCACTTCCTTGTTTTCCATATGCCTTAGCATTACTTCCGGGAGGATCTGCTCCATGATCTTGCAAGACACAGAGGTGAGATTGACTGGCCCATAGTTCATTATCCCAGTCCCTGCCTTTGCCTTCTGCAACATGGGTGGTGTGGCTGGAGCACTTGCCCATGAAGACTGAGGCAAAAAATGTCATTGAGTACCTCAGCCTTCTCCGTATCCTGGATAACCGGGTCTCCTGCTCATTTCCTTCTGGAGAGGGCCCACATTTCCCCTAGTCTTCTTTCTATCACCAGTGTACTTATAGAAGCTTTTATTGTTGTCCTTGGTGTCCCTGGACTGATCTAATTTGATCAGGGCTTTAGCTTTAGAATACCTAACCATTGTGTGAAATATTTTATTGAAGAACAGGTAGGCTACAGTCACCAAGTCGCTGTGTTTTCCTTGGCTAAAAAAAAAAGAAATCATTTATGGAAGGAACTTGAAACCTGGTCGCCTTTAGTAAGTTGATGCCTTATTTTAGGACATCTTCAGTTATTCTCTATGTCTTGAATTTCCCCTAAAATCTGTGCTATTGCATCTGTGTTCCACCTGCTTGTCTCCAGAGGCAAAGACAAAGTGTTAATTGTTTTGGGGACAATCCCTAAAATAGCTTTAAATAGCACCCTTACTTCTTTTGCAGTTCTTTATTCATGATGACTGGAGAATCTTTAACTCTTTCTTCTGATTTCTCAAGGTCTAAATTATCCCAAGTGTTCACAATTCGTATTTTGAGCTTTCAATCCTCCAGGTCCTCATTTCTGTTTCTGAACAAATCTGTTNTTAAATCTGTCCCTTACTTCTTTTGCAGTTCTTGCTTGTCTCCAGAGGCAAAGACAAAGTGTTAATTGTTTTGGGGACAATCCCTAAAATTATCCCAAGTGTTCACAATTCGTATTTTGAGCTTTCAATCCTCCAGGTTCTCATTTCTGTTTCTGAACAAATCTGTTGTGATTCTTGAAGATTCTTTGGCAAATCGAAACAGCCTATATAGTAGAATGATTTGTCCAGAGACATCTGGAGTTCTTGTTCCTAAGAATATGAATTTCAGAAAAGCACTCTACCTTAATTCAGTTCCTTTTCTCTTCAGACAGATTCGCTATGATATAGTCTGTCCTTTCACAATAAAAAGCCTTAACTACCAGCTTGTCTTTTATATACTACCATTCCATTTAAATTGAAATTTGGTCACTAATGTCATCATTTGATAACATATTATTTTCTCTATGACTTTCTTTATAATATATTTGCTTCTTGTCCATCACCAACTTAAAATCCTATAACCACTTAGTAGTTCCACAGCCTCTTGGAAAAGGAGGTTTTTCAGCTTTCACTCTGAGAAATGACTGGATTCTACTGTGCCTGTAACACCATTTATCCAGTCTATGACTATGAAATTTAAACTTTCCCATAATGATACAGTCACCTTGCGTCTTATATCTCTCATGACACTAAAGCAATCTCAAATCCTGTATTCATTGTAGAGCCCAATCCCTTTCCTATTACATTCTTTTTCAGAGTCCTTTCTAATACATTTTGATACAAACCAATCCTCTCTTATCCATGCTATCAATTAACATTTCTTTACTGCCAGCCATATTCTTAATATATAATGCTACCACATTATCTTAACAATTTCTTCTGCATTCCTTTCACAGTGTGCAGTATTTGCACTCCAGTTACAATTAGTATTCTATCATGTTTCTGTTATCCTTCTTATATTCTGTTTCATGTCATGCACTAATAAGCCTAATTATTCCATCTTCGTGTGCAGGTTGCTTTGTTGCATCTGTTATTGCTGCCTCACCTCACCTGGTTTCCTAGCTAGGTTAAGTACAGTATTTGCACTGATTTATTGTCTACCCAGTCTGGGTTATGAGGGACTTTTCCCCCTGTGTTTTCTGCCACCTGGTATTCTTTTTGCTTTAGTATATCCTCACTGAATTAATTTTACTTTCTTTGAATTAAAAGAATGTAGCATAGTGGTGATAGCATAGCTGTCTCCCCAGTTTCCCTTCTTTCCATACACTGTCTTCTGCAATGTAAAGCTCTTCCTATAATGGCAGACTTGTCCTAGGAGAGTCATATTCCAAGGATTCAAGTGCAACAAATCCTTAGAAGAAACTACTTTGTGGGAAGGCCTTTCTCTGTAATACTCATTTTGGCCCTTGGCAGTAGCTTACTGCTTCTGCTACTATTACTACTTTTTCTGTTCTGGGGTGGATTTTTTCCTTTAAATCTTTATCTGATGGTATAGTAAAAACTATTTTCCTTCCTCTTCTTTCTAAGTATTTATATCACCCTGATCACCTTAGGATTTGGTTTTATTTAGGTAACTAGGGTGTTTTATAAGATTAACATCATTACAAAATGTTTTTATACATGGCCCTTGTCTCAAACGAAAACAAGAGTGCATTTTCTGGGTGCTCCTTGCTGCTTGGTTTATGTCTCTGTATTTCCCATAATAAATACTTACTTCAGTTACACGATAGATACAGGTACGTTGCTGTAGCTAGTGCAGTCTAAGGACACATGCAGGACAAGTTTGCAGACTCAGATAACATTTTTATTGTACCAACTGGTACAGCTGGGAAAATTAATCAAGCTTTTCAGCATGAAAAGGGTCACTTGGTGTCTGAACACCACTTGGTGTATATAAACTTTAATGCATCTTAGTGTCTAAATGATCCTTGAAGGTGTAGAAATACTATCTTCCTCTTACTTTCAGTGTTTAAATGATTTGACTGAGTCACTGGGAAAACTCTTTAGTAGTTTTAGAACCAGAATCAAATGATCTGGGCCTAAAATATATGTCATTCTTGATGGCACTATTAACAATATCTGTAAAGAACAAAATGGAGAAGAAACACAACTTACCATAGAAAATATATAAGATTATGAACGTTTACTTTAGGAAAACACTCTAGAATGTCAACCCACTGCTATATAGATATCCATGATTAAAAAAAAAATATATGCAAAAAAAAGGGGTAATGTGATCCAAAGAGCTTCTAAAAAAATAAAAAAAAAGGAATGAATGAAGGAACACAGTGGAGGAATGCAGATGCACACACACGTCACCTCCAAACATGGTGTGCAACCACACACAGAATACAACCTTGTGTAAGCAGAATAGGGAACAAAGGACCCTGTGAACAGCAGAGGGGACACACAGTACAACAGGAGCAAGGCCCTGGCCTAAATGGATGCCAGTTTAAACATCCCTTCAGCTTTTCACGTTCGGTCAAGGAGATGGTCAGTAGCTCCCATCCCACCTGTAGTAAGCAGCATACAGCTTTGATCTAAGATCTAAATGACCTTGCAGGCTAATAGAAATGGGATGATGCCTTATAGCATTAAGTTCAAGATAGCGCATAAAACTGATGTATTATAATGGCTAATAGCAAGAATTACAGTAATAACAGGAACATACAAGCCAGAAACACTCAGAAGGAAGTCCAGCATTATCAGAGAATAAGTAAGGGCTGACACTGTGGGAAAGGAAATGCAATTCTAGATAGATCAGGTGGATATATCAGTACAGGCAAAGCAGCATGAACTTCACTACCCAAAGCATTGGGAAGATAAACCCAACATGTTGTGTGCCATTTTGGGGTTCTCAGACAGCAGCACATGCAAATCATAATCAGGGAAACAGATAGTCAAAAGCATGCCTGGTAAGCCTGGGAAAATGCATTTTAAGAAAGGATATCATGTCTTTCTCTAAACACATCCAATAAATAAGCACCAGGGAAAGGAAGATCTATTTAGTCTAAAACCCAACACTGGTACAAGTACAAATAGACCCAAACTGACAATTAATTTATTTACAGTGTGACTTAGATGAATGTTTCCAATCGCCAGGGCAGTGAGGTTCTGCAACAGCCATTGAGAAGCCGTTGGGATGAAAACCTTTGTCTTCAAGCTGAGATCTGTCAGATTATTACCAGTGCTCTAACATCACTGTTCAAGAGAACAGAAACTTTACACACTGACCCAAATGGTCAGTCCCAGAACTACATTCCTTCCTGAATCAGAATACTGAGTTGTTAAATGACATTGTCTCTTCAAAACCTGACTGCTTCAGTAACCTGTCAACCAGTGCTATGATGTCTTTTTGGAAGAGAACATGCTGTTTTGGGGAGCTTGAGCAGCTCGGCCCTGCATCTCTTCTCACAGAAAGCATTAAACATAATGTGTTATGAAGAAAAGAAAAATTGTAAGCAACACTGACATTTAGAAATGTCTGTATAACAGCTAGCACATGCCTGTTACCCTGTGTGATTAGTCTAAATAAAGATTAACTTAAGCATATGTTTACCCGGACTTCAGGGTGCAAGCTCCTTACGGTAGGGAGTTTGCCTTGACACTCATCATTTTTAAAGCAAAATACACATCTATACAAGTAGCCACAATTTTAGACAAGTACTGTTCATGACCAGTTGAAGTTATTGTTATAACCACAGATGTAGAAGTGATAACTACCAGGTACTGAGACCTTTTTGAACAGCGAGACATCTGAAATACTGTGCATGGGTTTCTTACATCCACAGCAGGGGTGTAAATATTCACAGGCATTTGAGCATCACTTAAGCAACAGCAGTAAAGACCTTAAGCATTTTGTGAGAATTAATGACTGCTTGAGAGTGTTAATAGCCTGAGGTGGAACTTTGGGCCATTAACCCCAACTGGTCATTAAACTTTAGGAGAGGCAAGGCTGAGGTCATTGTGACAGTTACGAATTCTAGCATGGAAGGTGTAGTTATATATGTTGATTTAACACTATTTCATCTGTACTGTTGTAGAACAAAGCTACAGATAGGCTAAAGAAACTACAGATCTCTAGGTGCTGGTAACAATTCTCAACCCTTCTTCATCTCAGTGGAAAAGTCTACAAATGGCAACACAGCAGAGAACACCCAGCCAGGTTGGAAAAATTTTCAGCATTTGTAAAACATTCACAAAAGCAGGGAGGTAGTTCCAGAAATTCCATTAAATAAACCCTTGAGAATCAATCCAGACTGCTCCTTAGGGACACAGATCCTTCACAGAATCACAGAATCCTAAGGGTTGGAAGGGACCTCAAAAGATCATCCAGTCCAACCCCCCTGCGAGAGCAGGGTAACCTGGAGTACATCACACAGGAACTTGTCCAGGCAGGCCTTGAATATCTCCAACGTAGGAGACTCCACAACCCCCCTGGGCAACCTGTCCCAGTGCTCTACGTCCTGGGTTCAGCAGTAGCAGTCATTTTTCTCCTTCTTAGTAGCTGGTGCAGTGCTGTGGGTTTGACTTTCAGCCTGGGAACAGCGCTGACAACACCGATGGTTTTAGTTGCTGCTCAGTAATGTTTACTCTGACCAAGGACTTCCTGAGTCTCATGCTCTGCCAGGGAGGAGGGGAGGCTGGGGGGAGGCAGAGACAGGACACCTGACCCAAACTGACCAAAGGGGCATTCCATACCACAGTACATCATGCCCACTATGTAAACAGGGGGCAGTTACCCAGAAGGGCAAGATCACTGCTGGGGTCAGGCTGGGTATTGGTCAGTGGGTGGTGAGTGGTTGTATTCTCTTCCCTTGTTGTTTCCCTTATCATTATTATTATTGGTGGCAGCAGCAGTGGTTTGTGTTATACCTTAGTTACTGGAGTGCTCTGATCTCAACCCATGAGAGTTACATTCTTTCCATTCTCCTCCCCATCTCTTTAGGAGAGGGTGAAGAATGGGGGGAGTGAGCGAGCTGCTGTGTGGTTCTGGGTTGCCAGCTGGGCTTAAAGTGTGACAGTTCAAGCCCAGACACAAGGCAGGAGAAGGAAGGTGAGCTGGATATAGACAGCAAAAGGGGTGAAATTCACCTGGATCCAATGTCTAGCTCCTCCTGAATTCCCAGATGTATCTTGACATACTGAGTGTGCAGGCCACATCCCTGCTTCTAGTTTATATATCTAGTTTACAGTCTGTGTATTTCTAGAGGTGCTCAGCTCTGCCACACACCTCAAAGAAAGGATGAGGACTCGGTGTGTTGCTGAGGGGCAGCATGGATGCCAGCTTGGGGATTGCCCAGTTCATGGGATGCTGAAAATCAGAGGAGACCCAAGAGGAGTGGGGTACCCTCAGCACAAAGCTCAGGGCTCAAGTACCCAGTGCAAAAAAGAGACATAGTTTAGGGTATCCAAGTACTCCTACACAAATGAGTGAGTTAAGGAAAATGAAAATGCCTTAACTTGCAGGAAGTATCCAAGGGTGCTGTTTCATGTGTCAACAGAGCTGCTGTAAAGGTTAGGTGCCTCTCAAAGAGCATCCCTGTTCCCCCACCTCTTTCCCTCCACCTCCTGCCTTTTGGGTCCTGCCCTTTCTTGACACCCCTCAGCTTACTAAACTGGCAGAAACCTGGAGGGCAGGGGAATTTGTCTCTTTTCTTGTCTTTTTGGGAATCAGTGGGAAAGCACAGCCTGCAACCAGGAAGTGGGGACATAAGGATAAGAGCCATTAGTTGGCTCACCCTAAGTGATGTATCATTTCCCACAACTAGAAATAAGTACTAAGCTGAAATGATTTAAAAAGCTTATCAAATGGGGCAGAGGAGTCCCATAGAGAAGTCTGGCACCAGGAAAGACAATGGTGAAATTCCCACTGGCTTCACTGGAGACAGGAGTTCACAGACGTTCTTTGCCACATCTTGCAGAAGATTTCCTGCTCATTCCTATTGGAAAACTGAAGAATGATAAAAAGCTTTAGAAAGACAAATTGAAAAAAATAAGAAAAAACAAAAACCAAACCACAAAAACTAAGTAATCACATTACTCTCAGTTCTTTGGGACAATTAAAATGTAGAGATAAGTAGCATTTCAGATACACACATACCAAAAAAGAAGAGGCAAATATATCTAATTCCCCAATTCTAATTGCCACAGCAGGATTAGATACCAGGTATAGAGTAGTATGCTGGCAAGGAGCCAAAGCATTCCTGGATTGCACATACGTTAGATGTGCCTGGCATTTATCACAATGCTATAAGCACCTCTATAGTCAAGGGTCAGTGAGCATTTCCATTATAAACAAAGCAGTTAAGGCTCTAACATCTCACTTGTTTCAAAAGTCTCAGTGAAGAATTGCAAAAGAGGTGTGTAGAGAAAAACCTGACAAAAAATACTATCAGACAATTTTAGTTCCACGATCTTCCAACCCCAAGTTTTCCACAGGCTGGGAAAATAAAATATCTTGTAATATTGTTTTTTAAAGCTTCTAGTTTGCCAGCAGTTCTGGAGGTTGTGCATGGCTTTTTCACCTGTGGATTTGACCCATGCACAGTTGAAGCATCATTACAATCTCTGCCCTTGGGGTTCTATTCTTATACAGGAATCACAAAGCACAGCCACACACATTTCAAGCAGGAGGCTATGGCCCACACTTTCTTTAAAGAGACTGGCAAAGGTTAATACACCTGCTAGACACATCCTGCTGGACAAACGTTATTTTGCCTTCACAGGTCAGCAAGCCACCTCCCAAACAACTGCATTTTAAACTGAGACTGTGCGATGCCGTGGCAAGCCCACTCAGTCACAGGCAAATGAATATTAATGTCTTCGGCTGCTCCTAATGAGATCAACATGCCCTGCATGAGCCACTATGGCCTCAGGCCCATCCCAGCACATCAGATCCCTGCACTGGGGTCAGCAACCCAATCGAAGGTCTGCATGGGAGTGTGGAGCAATGTTAGTTACTTGTTAGATGGCCTTCAGTATGTGCTGTGCCAAAGGCTTACTAGCAGTGGGACCTGCAAAGCACAATTATCTGTTCATAATGAGAGAATGATATTTGGTGTGAGATGCTTACACTAAAGGTAACAGGTACCCAAGATTACAGCTGTGCCTTGATTTCAGTGAGAGTGATTTATTTCCTTCTAAACACTGAACACAGAAGATAATCACAGCGTATTTCAGCCAGACATAACTGAAACAATGTCTTTGGAACACCTGCCTACTTGAAGGAAATAGTCAGGATATTATCCTTTGCCTTGCTGCTTTCTCCTAAAATGTTAATACAAATTGTTACTCGGAATAGAAACAATACCATTGTTCTACTAATGGAATAGTGGTTTGAAACATAAACTCTCTTTTGAGGTAATGTCACGGATAGAGTGATGCACTTCACTCGTAAGAAAGACATAGCAGTATGTTTATTGATATAAATGAGGGATGTAGCAAAACTTTATAGTAAACGAAACAGTGGTTTAACAAGATTCCGTGGTAAGCTACAGTTGAGTATTACTGCATAGATGGCAGGGTCAGACAAAACTGTCAGTGAGACCCTCCTGTTATGAGGTTCAGAAAAGACCCCTTTGTATTAAGGAGTCTAGGTGCAGCTGGATCCAGACTTAGTTCCAGACTTGGTCAGCAGTTTATGTCTGAAGGGTTATATGTGCACAGTCAACCCTTTGTATCACTTAGCTAGGATTTCGAAGTTTAGCATGCCATTAAGCGCTTACCTAGAATCTGTTGCAGCAAAGAATCTCTCAGCCTTGAGGAGTAACCACAAGGGGAATACCTGCTCAAAGGAAGATGCTGGCATGCAGCCTGCTGCCATGCAGGATTGCTCAACAAACCCTGAGCTGTTCAGTGTTTGTGGAGTAAGATGATTTACCTATAGTCACATCTGCAAACTGACTATGGAAGTTAGGTTTTTTCAAACTTAGCTTGAATCAGACCTTGACCAGCACTATGGTTGGAGGCTGGGGTGCATGTCATCCAGATTAGCCCCTAGCTATTGTGTTGTTATCTGTCTCCCCCAATCCACTTTGAAACCCAGAGAAACCATTACCACCACTACTGGTGGTCATCACTTGAGCAGAGTTACAGGAAGTAAAGATCAGGTTGGGGGGGGCAAGGGAGTACACTGCCACAGGTAAAACCAGACACACTCCCTTGTAGGTCCAACATCATACTTCTCAAAAGCTATGTTCTCTGGGATATTTATGATCAGACCTGAAGTGCTGGCACATCCAATTAAATGATGAGAATCCTTATTCTGAAGAATGAGCCAAATACTAAATCATTTGTTTTTCAAGAGAAGGACAGGAACAAGACAATTACTGTGCAGCCTCTTCAATTAGCAAGAATATGCACCAGTTTCATCTGCATTAAGGAGCATTGTCTTCTGAAGGTCGGGTTTTTAGAACACATTAGGTGTAGTTAGCAAGAACCATAGCACACCCTTATATCCTATCTGAGACGGTGCAAGCATATGCACCCTGAGGACTCATCATGGCCAGAAAAGAAGGAATTGATTCGAAAGCCCCCATCTGCCCAGCAGAGTTTAAACATGAAAAAAAGCTATAGATAATGACCTGTGGTTTGCAGTTACCTACTCCTAGTTCTTTACAATCAAGGGAATGCCACATATACCACAAGCTGAGTGCAAGGTGAAGCAATTAAACCAGATCCTTAAAAGCAGTCTGAGTATACTTTGCTTGGAGCCATCCATTACAACAAGCAATATATCAGACACCCTTCATTATCAGGAATCTGTCCTGCAGGTACTGGAATTTCTCTCACTTGCTTTATATTGGGCAAGAAGCTGAATTTTTCCCTGTAGTCTCATACAAAGGAACTTACACCAGTTCCCACTGAGACTCATAAGCATACGCTGAGAGACCAGGATCTGAACTTTGAGTAAGATTTATTAATAGGTTCAGGCACTCCAGCTAAGTGTAACAGTGAGTGACCTCATGGGGATAACTAACTACTGCTCACAGCAACTCTCCCGTTTCTATTAGCTAGAATATCAACTTCTGGTTGCCTTTTACCTGGATGACATTGTTAACACCATATCTTTGAATTCACAGCAGTGTAAGAAGCCATCAGCATGGTCAAAGAGGTATTTGTGTCATGTTTGCTTTACTTCAGTCTTCCCCACTTTGCTTCTGATGCAGCACTTGCTCACCCTTTATGTTGGAGCCTCTGAGCACAATCAGGCAGCAGAGTCTGAGGCTGTGCCAATCTCTCTGGAGAGACAGTCTGATTTTCTTCTCTGTAACCTGTCTGTGGTGTAACAAATGTAAGGATTCAGAACCTAAATCAGCAGAAATGCTACAGTATCAGGACTAAAGCTGGGGAGGTTCAAAATGTTGAGGGGCCTGCAGTTTCTTCTTCAAGAATATCTGTTTGCCTTGAAAATACTGCTCCTTCCTTACCCCAGCTTTTGTGGGGTTTGTGGCTAGGACTAAATTCTCTCTGATGAAATTTATATTTCCGCACTAAGAAACATCAGTTTTCCTTAGCAACTGTAGATTTTATAATGACCTCCCTGCTGCATTCCAGGGAACACATCCCTCCTCAGTCTATTTATTTCCTACAGGAAGGTATCATGCAAACTCCAAGCTGGTGTATTAAGGAGGCCTTTTGATTGAAAAAAGATTGAATGACCTTCACTTTCATCTCTTCCTTGGTTTTCATAATTATTCTTTCTGTGACAGTTCCCATCCTCAAATCAGGATTATCTTGGTTCTTAGATGTGATTTCAGTCCTCAATATTCCTTCCACATTAGTGCATGGGTGGGAGTGTGTGTGTGCATGTCTAATTAAGGAAGGCTTCCTCATAGAATCATAGAATAGTTAGGGTTGGGAAGGACCTTAAGATCATCCAGTTCCAACCCCCCTGCCATAAGCAGGGACACCTCACACTAAACCATGCCACCCGAGGCTTCATCCAACCTGGCCTTGAACACTGATGGGGATGGAGCACTCATGAAAGCACGACCGTGGAGCCACAGTGCACACAAGCACAAGTCCTGAGCGTTGGCACCCCATGCTCCCCCACTACAGGAACACATCCTTCATGGATCAGCTTCAGCCACAGGGAGCTAAAATTCCTCTGCTTTAGAGATGAAAGTGAAAGTTTGTATGTGGTGCCCTGATTGTTGCTTAGCAATGGAATGTGCAGCACACAGCGATGGTGCAAAGATACCAGAGTGTTTCTTTAAAAGGGAAAAGAAAAGGGATAAGGAGGTCACACTAATAATCACTAGAGAAATGGGAACATTATCAGATGCAGCAGCTAGAGAAGAGGTCATACTTCCCCAGCCTGAGAAATCTTCTTTCCTCATTTATATACAACACTGATGGACAAAAGAGGAGCCAAATTCCAAGTGTTTTGTTCCTACCCCTGCCTTACTGTTAGCAATCTCATTCCATTTCAGCACACTAGAATAGGATCTTCTGGGTTTTTCGAAGTAGCCTTGCTCCTGGTTTAAAGGAAAAAAGGCAAAGAACCTGACAATTACATGGAAAGAGATTTAGAAACAAAAACATTTACTAGTGTAGATGAAAACACGAACTGTTTTCAGGCTAGAGTGAGGCATCCCATTAATAATGATTTAGCAAGGATCCCAGAGGCAGCTAAATAAAACAAGAAGGCGAGGCTGAGCTAGGCAAGCAGCTTATGATTACAGTTACACTCCAGCCTCAGTGGGGAAAAAAATTAAAGAAAGAGAGCTGACATCCTTCACAAAGCAGAGTACAGAAGAAATGTGACTTTGCTGCCTTTTGTTAATACAGTATCAACTTTAATTGAACCTCCAGGTTTTGATCCAAGTCAATACATCTCGATCCTCCTCGAACAATAAATCTTGCTGTTAACCACAGTAGAGGTCAATCTCTGTCTAATACACACTTTGTAATGCATTTAAAGTAGAACTATAGCATGTATATGGTGAATTATTCATACACACAATCTATTAATGAATAAGTCAACATATGGACAAGATTTGGGAGCCTTAATATTAGAAAAAGGCATTAGCTCTGCAGGAACACAGGTTCCCAATGACAGTCTAACACCACGACTCAGCTGTGCACTCTTTCTTTTTATTTGTACCAACCTCATTCCGCTACTGAAAATTTGCATTCTGAGACATGGAGTTTGGGAACATGCCTCTCCCATGTTGCATACAACCTCTGGGATGGACTGACAACTACCTGCAAGCTTGGAGCAAGCTTTGGTTTCCAGAGCTGCCCTGCCTGGGGAGAGAACATGATCCCCAACATGATACCAGCTTGGGTAACCTCTCCGCACCTCTCTCGTTGTCTGTGTGGCAATGGCAACACCCCTGCCACTCCAGGCAGCATGGATGGAAGACAGGAGCAGAAGCTACGTGGATGCTTTCCTTCTACCTGCCAGTTATAGGAGGGCTGAAGGTCCAAGGACTACAGGCACCATAGCCACCAAAGAGGAGGCTCGTTTCAGCTCTTGCAACTTGCCTGAGCCTATTGTGCTCACAGATCGAATACACTCCACAAATCATGG
This sequence comes from Agapornis roseicollis, assembly GCA_002631895.1. NCBI lineage: Eukaryota > Metazoa > Chordata > Aves > Psittaciformes > Psittacidae > Agapornis > Agapornis roseicollis. Next base: position 36,541 of record NDXB01015262.1, on the reverse strand, counting down.
TGCTGATGGACATGGCATTTGGCTCATCAGGTCTGAGGGTGGGCAAGAGATCACAGGCTGCCTCAAACAGAGGAGACAGGGATATGTGATGGTGGGCACAGATGGGTCTCCCATGAATGAGCTGTCATTTTATAAAGTAGCCAGGTGCCTCAGTAGGGCAAACCATTAGCCAAAAAATAAAAGTTAATGTAAAGGAGCATGGCTACTATTAAACACTTTGAAAGCAAAGAAAGCCTTCCCATTTCCCTTCCAATTCCTCTGTAATACACAGCCAGTTCAGCTAGTCCCTGCTCTTACATATTACTAGAGAATATTACAAAGAAACCTCTGACCCATTCTCCTGAAAAGAAATAACATTTTACTTGAACAAAATCTGAAATGTTTAACCTATGGTGCAGGAAACGGAAAAGTGAGGAAAAACAGTAAGACAAAATGTTAAGCAACATGTTACTTGAGAAACCCAGTCACAGTCAATGAGTACAGAAGACATGGGCAAGCCTGTGGCTCTTGGCTGCAAGAAGAAACGTGTTAGAATATGTGCAAAAAGAAAGAGGGATCTGCTTTAAATGAGAGCTCTTTTGTCATTCTCCACTGAGCATGTATCTTTTCTAATAACATTCAAGGAAGTTAGTAAGAACATCGTAAGAGAATGCAGCAGTGTTTGCCAAGTGTCACTCAGATGTGGGAGAGATTTAACCATTTAGCACAGTTCCCATGTCCCGTTCAGTCCTTGAACTTGCTTGTTACAGCTACCAAATCCTGAACAAACATCTTGACAGGGACAACTCATTCTGACTGGTACTGCTGCCCAGTCACTGAGTGCTTTATCAAAGGAGAAATAAACTTAGGCATGCCAACTTCATTTCTCAAAGAGTAAGAACTTGCTGTGGTAAATGGCAGCTGTGAAATTCCATTTCTAGGGCCATTACTGGATTTAAACAGTCTTTAATAACTTCACCCAAATACAAATCCTAACTATGGATTCAGGCAGCCCTGATAATATCTGTTCCTGTAATCCTTGGGTCATTGAGAGCAGCTTTCAAACAGACAAGTTTTGATCTCCTCTTCCTCCTCCAAAAAAACTCTGTCAAAAGCTCCCACCACCTCCAATGTGAAGGATAAAGAACTTGTCTGGGCTCCAGGGCACAGTGTGATGCTGTTCGTGACAGCACCTTGTTTCCGTGTAAAACCATCCTGATTACAGTTGTATAGAAGAGTAAAATATATAGGAAATATTGGAAAACTTCTATAAGATAAAAGATCTGGGTCTGCTGCCTATTCTGCTCCCTTCAGCTGCATTCTAGACACAGCTTTTACATTCTGAGCTTTCCTGAAAGTGCCGGGGAGTGAAAACACTGCTGTGTGTCTGCAACCAGACTTCTCTGGGTGTCAGCAGAGATGTTCTCTGGTAACATGTCTTCTTGATATACGCAGTCACAGTGAAGAGAAACATAACCCTTCAAGCAATTCAACACATTCAATATTTGAACTTCTCATTTCAAGCATACGTTGTACTCATTTTTCTCTTGGAAAAAAAGAAGAGAGGATGGGGTTCCTGTAGCTATGACTTTTGACACAGCACAGACTATCTTTCATCCTGATTAAGCACTAACTGCCTGATAGAGTTTCCCTAAAACTGAATGATTGTCAGTGTCAGCTTCCCATTTCCTAAGTTTTCAGTATCATCTCCAATGATCCTGAAAGCTCTAAAGAGGAAAAAATAACTGTTCCTTCACATGAGTGATTTTCTTATTCCTTAAAAATCCTTTTATCAATAATTTTTGACAAATCAGTCATTATCAGCAGTCTAGTGTCTTTTCTCAAGGTATTTAATGCTAACAAGATTTGCCACAGCCTGTTAATGCTCTCACTAGCCAGCCTTTATCCAGACTAACCACTAGCTTCATGGTTAATATTGTTACTGAAAAGTGGAACTTGAATTTTTACTGATTTGACTTATGGGACTGGTGTATTTGATAAACTCATAATTAAGAGGTTAAAATGAGCGAGACAGGAAGTGCTTGCTGTTTCAGTCAAGATGTTTAAAAGCATCGTGTGTCTCTGGGAATATAGGAGCACAGGTCTGCAAGAGATCACAGATTATTGAATCAAGTCCCCAGCAATCAAAGACAACATGATATAACTGTTTAATCCATAAAAAAATAAATGTATAGGACTATAGGAAGCTCAGGTCTTTCTAGGTCTCCTGTTCCTGAAACATGTCTCACAAAGCCCTGCTCACCAGTGACAACAAATTATTTCTCAGCACTCCGTATCAAACTAAAGACTGAAAGACCAGAGGTATCTGAATGCACAAAGGTAAATACAGGGGATGATCAGTGATACAAGAAATATCCAAAGTCCCAAATGAAAGCTACTAATTATTCTATGAAGCAGACTGTAGCCAACGAGTAGAAGAGTGTGCAAAACATAAGCAAGACAAACTGCTAGCTATCACAACCAAGCTGATAATTTTTTCTGAATACTCAATGTAATGATAGCTCCACCTCAAAATACTCTCTCAAAGGCTTTCAGGAGTCAAATATAAAGGGATCGTCCTTTGAAGATTAGCAACACTGCTAGTCTTGAAGGATTTGGAAAGTCACTCCGTATCAGAATTATATAGTTAGGCACACTACCCTCTGGAAGGCTTTGAAAGTCACACTGAAAATCCTCAGCTACCTATCTAATCAATGGAGAGAAGTAACTGCAGTGCCCGAGAGAAGTACCTACCACAGCCTGATGTCTGCATCTCTCCTGTGGTTGAGTTAGGGTCTGGCAGCCCCAGGTAGCAGCCTCTCTGTTGGAGAGATGCTTCTTCTCCTGGATTAAGCAGGATGATGACCCTTTACTTTTAGTTCTTGATTTACTTGTGCATGCTGATCCACATCAGAATATGGTTATGCATGCAATCTCCACTAGAGTAATAAGCACCGGGGGCCTTTTGAAGATTGCTAAGGCATTTGACCTTTAGGTCACTAGCTGGAATTTAATCCAATCTGATAGTTATTGAAAATTGTTACTGTCCAGTGGCTTTACTGCAGCTTGCTGGTATGTGAAATGAGCTGTTGATTTCCCAGGCTAGATCCTGTTGGTGAGGCTTATGGAGCCCTGGAAGCAGCTTTGCTATTGGCAGTCTGAGCACACCTGCTAGAACAGCAGAGGTTTGAAATTACTGAACTTCTCCAGCTCACTCTGGAAAAAGAGACATGCAGGCTGGCTCTTTCAGAGAAACCTCATTTTCTTGGAAACCCAGCTGCAATATCTTGTCGATGGGCTTGCAGAGCAACTTAGCAACACCTCCAAATGAAGATGATGCTTGAAAACCATGGCTGCATCCTAGTGACAACTTGGGGCTTTGAAAGGTGCTTGTAAGCTCCCAAGCTTAGAGTCTTTTTTCACTGAGAAGTGAGCAGGATGGTGGGGTTCTGGCACCCCAGAAGCATGTGCCATGTTAGAGCCTGCTCCGGGTCCCTTGCTCTTTGTTTGGCAACTTCTGTTGATCACTGCCCCCAGCTGAGCTGATGGAGCTCAGGCTGTTTGCTCCCAGCTGGATACAAGGGCTGAAGAAACTGGTGAAGCTTTTTGCAGGCATTGCAGACAGACCCTTAACCCCTGCTCGTGCAGTCTATTTGATTGTGTCATGCAGTCACTCATAGCACTTCCACCTCTCCCATTTCAGAGAAGAATCAGTTTCCCAGCTGCCGGTGCCAAGCAGCCTGCTGACAGACACAGGTCAGTGGGTGAGATAACTAGCTACCCCTTGCTGAGATGGAAGGAGAGAAAGATCTGATGAGGAGCTATGCATATGTATCTGCATGCCAGGCACATTATGCCACACAGTAGGTTTCCTATTCTAGCCTTTGAGCCTCTTTATTTCGATTTTGCTGGCATTTCCTTCTGTCATTTCCATACATAGAATCATAGAAGAGTTAGGGTTGGAAAGGACCGTAAGATCATCCAGTTCCAACCCCCCTGCCAGAAGCAGGGACACCTCACAATAAACCATGCCATGCAAAGCATCGTTCAACCTGGCCTTGAACACTGCCAGGGATGGAGCACTCACAACTGCCTTGGGCAACCCATTCGAGTGCCTCACCACCCTCACAGGAAAGGATTTCTTCCTTAGATCCAATCTAAACTTCCCCTGTTTAAGTTTGAACCCGTTACCCCTTGTCCTGTCACTGCAGTCCCTAATGAAGAGCCCCTCCCCAGCGCCCCTATAGGCCCCCTTCAGATACTGGGAGACTACTATGAAGTACATGTTTCCTAATGGTTTATTGCATAAATGTTTTTACAAATGGGTTGTTAGAAATGCTGCAGTTGTTAATCTAATGCTACAAAGTGGTAATGGGCATTTTGATCAATGTATATTTTTCACCTCTTGACTGAAAAGAACACCCTTGAATTCCCACATTGCTGACAATTGATGTGCATTCTCTTCTTGCTCCTTCCACAGTGCTCCCTTAGCCTAGTTCCTCCCAATAACTACAATTTGCACTTCTCAGAATTTGCTGTTGTCCTGAACTTTCCTCCTTGGATTCATGGTAATTGTAACAGCACTTCTGCTATCCTCAGAAAACAAGTATCAGTTCCACTGGCCTCAGAGGTCCAATTTTTTCCTGCCTCCAGAGAAATACAATCTTCCTTTTGTACCACAATCCTCATTATTATTTATATTACAGAAATGTTCAGCCAATGATAGAACAGATGACCACCTACACAGAAAAGCAGGATCCCTTAACTTAAATGAGCTGCATTGCTAATCACAGTTAGCTCAACCCGTGATTAGAAGATCACTTATAGTTTGTGCAGAGCTTCTAAAGAGTTTGCAACAGATAATCAAGAAAAGCTGATTTCTACATGCTGTAGAAGGAGCTGTAGACGTGAAATGTCTGCATAAGTCCATGCCTTTTGTGAGTCTAAACCTCTAAAGAACTGAAAACCACTGCAGGAGGCAAGAGGGAAAACACTACACACAAAGGAATAGTGATGACTGCTCACAGACCTTTTCAATATCTCCCATGTCAAGGATTAATTTCCAATCATATCCTAGCCCATCCAGGATTTAATAATGAAAATTAACTACTCGGTGCCACCTCACAAACTCCCAGCTAGGATTTAACTCCTTTTTAAACAAATACCAAAGCAGAAAATCTCCAGGGCAATCCTGCAGCCACCGTCCTCAGATCTGACTCAAGCCACTCTGAAAAGATCATATGCTTTGGGTGAAGCATGCTTTTACTTAGGTCAGTCTTCCCTACCATCACTCAGCACACTCAGTTAACAATCCCTTGGGCAAAGCCTACACTGAACATTACTGTTTCTTTGTTGTCAACAAAACCTTTCTGATGTGGCAAACTATTTGTGAAGGCTGTTGTCTACAAATAGTCAACCACTGAGTGCAGTAACAGCGAGCAACTGCTGACCTGTTCTGTTTTTCAGGCTTAAGAGAACTCTTCAAATGCTGCCGTTATTTGCCCTACTGTTACTCTGGACCTTGGAAGAAGTGTTACACCTTTAATATTACCATCATGAGCTTAATATAAAAGTAATGTTGCGTGTCCTTTGGGGTTTGTTGTTGTTACTTTCACTGTAGCAAGTCATTTGGAAATACCTTCCATATTCAAACCAAAAAATGGAACAAGTACGTCTAATTTAAAAGATAAGCAGGACCTGAGATGGCCCTGTCAGGAAAGATGAATGATGCAAAAATCTTCTTCATCTCATCCTTTATCTTCAGATCAGGCTACTGACAAAGTACTTTTGCTTTTGGGGGCTTCCCGATTCTTCAAGCTTTCTGGATACCCAAAACACTTCAGTAGTAAAATGCCCACTGCTGCCTTGATTAACTAGAAGACTCTATCTTTCCAGACACAGGGCTGGAACTGGTGATTTATGCATGGGCCTCATGTTTTCATAGGGTACTTCACTTCGCTAGACTGTAAACAGTTCAGCTTGTTGGTTTACATGTTAAACTCTTAAATGTTGCATGTTATTTTCTGAAAGATTAAATACAGTTAGTAAAAGTTTTCAGAACATTTTAAGAGAAAATATCAAATGGAAAATTATCTATGAAAAGTAAGAGATGGGCATTAGTATGAGATTTCTATATTGCATAGCTAATTAGGTGAAGGAGAGGTGATACTGTTTGTAATGGAAAATGAACTCCTGGGCTTGAGGGAATTCTATGCACGAACAAGGCACAGAAATAAAAAACCCCCACACTGCTAAAATTCACTAAGGAATCCTTTGCATAAAAGGTCTAGAGCGCAGTGGCATACTGCAGGGACTGTGTAACATTGAAGACTTCGGCAATGGAGTGAATTTAACACTAGACATGAAAGATTATGCCTGTAAAGCTATTCTGTTATAGGAAAAGTTTCTTTTAAAAGGTCGGACCACTCCTATCAGAAATAAGAGAAAGGAGAAAGACCTGGATGTAAGAGGTAAATACAAGGTGACTGTGAAGTGCCAGTAACCTGTGGCAATCATAGAATCATAGAATAGTTAGGGTTGGAAAGGACCTTAAGATCATCCAGTTCCAACCCCCCTGCCAGAAGCAGGGACACCTCACACTAAACCATGCCACCCAAGGCTTCGTCCAACCTGGCCCTGAACACCGCCAGGGATGGAGCACTCACAACTTCCTTGGGTAACACATTCCAGTGCCTCACCACCCTCACAGGAAAGAATTTCTTCCTTATATCCAATCTAAACCTCCCCTGTTTAAGTTTTAACCCTTTACCCTCACTTGGTGCATCTCCATTAGTGTTTAGCTTAGATCAGGAACATTGTTTATGAAGTGAATCTCCTGATTGCCTGCATTTAAATGTGCTTGACGTTGTGCTATCACACACAAGCACAAACAGGATTTATTTCATAGGAAACTATACCAGAGGATACATTCCAGAAGTATGCATGATACTCTCCAACCACTAACAAGTAATCAGTCCTTGAGACCAAAATACTCTGATCCAAAGTAAGCTGCAGCAAAGTTCCCAGCTGTAAATAGTCGCTGGTTCCACAGAACCAACTCATTTGCTTTATAAATCTATTTCTTTGTGCCACTTGCTTATGTAGTTGAGGTTGCTTTATTCTTATGAGACAAAGATGACTATGTCCCTCAGAAAAAATGAAATTAATGTAAACCTGATTTTTTTGGGGGGTGGGAGGGAGAAGAGGGAGATTGGGGTTCTTTACTATGTCTATTACAAATTTCCTGCCAAGTGTTAAGCAAAATACTTACTATCAAGTCAATTGAAAATTGTTCTTTTTCATTTTCTTTTATGGGAGGAATTCAGATAAGAAAGCCCAATGCAGTGTGCAGACAGGTACTCCATGGGAACAGAACTTTTTCAAATGCTATTCGAAACTCTCCTCTGGAAACCTTAAGGTTGCACATGAATTTCAGGTCAGGTTGCGGTCTAGCCTAAGTTCATGTTCATGGATTTGCTGTTTTGATCTACAAAAGCTCTTAGCAGACAATGTTGTCTGATTCCTGCTGTTTCCTATTTCTTCTTCTAACCATCCTTCTCTTGGACCTGGAAAACCAGAAAAGAAAAAAAAAAAAAAAAAAA
>NDXB01015262.1:0-28856 GCA_002631895.1 Agapornis roseicollis | reverse complement strand
TTTTGGAAAGAAAAAAAAAAAAAAAAAAAAAAAAAAAAAAAAAGAAGGGAAAAAAAAGAGATAATTTTGTTTTACACACTGTTGGCTTCGGAAATTCAGAGATATTCTCCTCGGTATCAATCACTTTCTGACTGCAGGCTCTGATCCTCCAGCTGATAGGGTCCAAAATTAGGCTGAATTCTATAATGCACAAAATGGGCAAGTCTATCTACCCTGGGTCATTTGTTATTTCTGCCTGTTGTGGAATCTCCAGCAGATGACTGCACAGTACGCATCGCTGAATTATGCAGATAACAGATGGATTTTAGGGTAGTTTCTGCCTTAAGCAAGCACTATCTTGCTATTGTGAATTTAATATTACAAGCATTTTGGCACTTTTCTGTGTTTCATCTGCTTATTTTAAAAACAGCAGTATTTGTTTGCAACGGCATTGTAATACCCTCATAATCTTAAATCCTAATGCCAATAAACCACCATCGACATTGTAATGATTCACATTACCATATCATTATAGATGTAAAAGTCAGTCCCATATACTTCCTACAACATCAGTATTGGTGAGGCAGCCATTAAGATGTCAGTGGTAGAGCAGAGAATCACCATTATAAGCTTAGTCAAGATAATAAAGCATTGCTAAAGGTAGCTACAGGGCCATGCTCAGCAGCTGTTTCCAAATATAAACCTCTCAGCAGTTTAAAAATACATTTTAAATTAGCCAAATGCTCCAATCCACTTCAAGGACTGATGTTTATATCAGCAAAAAAAGAGTCCTATTTAAGACTGTCACAGGTTCAGGGTTTCTTTAATGCCTATGGTGAGAAGACATGGTTTTAGAAAATGCCTCTGTATACTTCAAATCAATGAAAAAAATAAGGGATGAGAATTTTGCTCTTGCTTTAGCTGTAAATGTCCTGTCCTTTGTTGACAGAAATGGGAATGCCCTGCTTAAAATGAGAACACACACGGGTCGTATATAACAAGACTTCACCTACTATAGCTGAATCCAGTGGTGAAATGCTTTGCACATTAGAATTTATATCCTGTTGCATACACTGTTGGCTATATTCAGGCTTTTCATTGCCATTAGTGTAATTCAAAGTCATACCAGACTAGTCTTTTGCATAAGATTTTTTTACAGCAACACAATACCAAGCATGCTAATGAAATGCAGTTAATAGAGATTCTGGCAAAAGTGAGAAGTTACTTTAATTTGGAAAGTATAGAGGGTTGTGACTGGCAAGCACAAATGAGAGGAAGGGAACATAATGCACACAGCGACACTAGAGCACTAGAATAAGAGCAGTCACTGCAACAGCAGCTTATATTTACGGACATTGCATTCATTAATGTTTTCAGATTGTTATACAAACATAATCATGCTGCTGGAATTCTTTGTATCTTGTACATAAAAATATAGGGTGACTTCTTAAGTGAATTTTAATCATCATAAAACTCAAATAATGCATAAGGAAAAGGTACATGGAGACTTTGCTTCCTCACAGCCTCCTCCAGGCATCCCCCTGATGCTTCAGGCTCCAGTGCGGGGCTCTCCATGTGCTGCAGGTGGAGGTTTGCTCCACTGCAGACCTTCATGTGCTGCAGGGGCACAGCTGCTGCACCATAGAATCATATAGAATCATAGAATAGTTAGGGTTGGAAAGGACCGTAAGATCATCCAGTTCCAACCACCCTGCCATAAGCAGGGACACCTCACACTAAACCATGCCACCCAAGGCTTCATCCAACCTGGCCTTGAACACTGCCAGGGATGGAGCACTCACAACTTCCTTGGGCAACCCATTCCAGTGCCTCACCACCCTAACAGGAAAGAATTTCTTCCTTAGATCCAACCTAAACCTCTCCTGTTTAAGTTTGAACCCTTTACCCCTTGTCCTGTCACTATAGTCCCTAATGAAGAGTCCCTCCCCAGCATCCCTATAGGCCCCCTTCAGATACTGGAAGGCTGCTAAGAGGTCTCCATGCAGCCTTCTCTTCCCCAGGACCATGATCTGCCCTGGTGTCATAGAGCACTTCCTCCCATCCTTCTGCACTGACCTTGGTGGCTGCAGAGCTGTTTCTCTCACAGATTCTCACTCCTTTCTCTGGCTGCATTTGCTTCTGCACAGGATCATTTTCCCCTTCTTAACTATGTTATCCCAGAGGCACTACCACTGTCACTGATGGACTCCCCACCTTGACAAGTGGTGGGTCTGTCTTGTGGCTGACTGCATTGGCTCCATCGGACACAGGGGAAACTTCCAGCAGCTTCTCACAGAAGCCACCCCTGTAGCCTCCTTGCTGCTGCCAAAACCTTACCATGCAAACACAATGCATTCCTTCAGTCAGAGATCTTTAGACACAGAAGGCTTTACACACTACACTGCGAAGGGCAGTTAACCACCGAAGGTCAGATTCAAATACAGGCTATAACTCTTCCATGTTATCCCTCCAAAAATGAAAATGTTTAGACACTTTTCACCCCTAACTGTTTTGCAAGTGGTGTAAGATTTAACAGTACAAAGTTCAGATTTAACAGTAAGATTTAACAGTACAAAGTTCACGTTTCTGTAGATATCAGGCATAAAACCTCTGCATATAAATTGCATTCTCTGATGGATAAGCTTAGGAAAACCAAGCATTCTTTAAGAATTCATAAAATTTGAGACAATCCCAAAAATAAGAAGTAAAGGGGGGTTTATGCCTTTTACAGGAGGAATTTGCATACTTTGTAAAGAGGCTGCTTTCTAATGTATCACCAAATTTAATGTATGAATAGAATAAACTATCTGGTATCTCCTAGGAAGTTCTGGCATAACTTTTTAGCTATGTTTCGTTAGGCTGCTGAATGCTTGGGAAACATGCCCACAAAGGTCTAACACTTGCTAACTGTGGCCATTCCCCAAAGTAGTTAAAAACATTTAGGACCTTTCAGGAGACATTGGGATGAAATGGTGCAAAATATTGGAGAAGATGCTCTTCTGCTGACCCTGCCTTGCCACCTCGGGGGCAGCACAGCATCTTCTTTGTGAAGTCTGAGCATGATGAAGGGGTTTGGGTGTCAGCAACGGGCTTAGTTAAGAGGAGATAATTGAAGTGGAGCTTGGAATAAAAAACAGTACAGCTGGGTAAGGCTATAGCAACAGTACAGAGCACCGAGTTCATCTGTACTTCTGTTGCTGGCATTCAAACTGTAATGGCAAAGGGTCCTTTCCTTTCCCTCCCCAAATGTCTTCATAGCAAGCTTTTTAACTAGCAGGATTTTATCAGCTTTTCCACGCTTTACACATTGTCAGTTAGTGCTAGCCAGACTTCACAGTTAATTGTATTCTAATCTACCCAATTAGTCCCCTATTCCCACAAAGACTTACACATGTGGTTAATTTAAAGTTTAACGCAATTGTGAAACTCTTCTGCGCCTGAGCTTGCCTGCTTCTAATGAGAGAAAAACCAAATGATTTTCTTCCTCAAATCCCTCCTCGAGAGCCACAGCTTTCTCTTTGCCTTTCATCATTAATCTCAGCTCTAGTGTTATGCACTATCTCACCCATGCCTGATTATAAAACATAATAAAACAAAGTGAAAAACAAATCCAAAATAAAAGCCAAAGGGAATCAAATTACCTGATGGCCATGCTTTGTAAAAAACAGCTCTTTCATGAAACAAACTCCCTTTCTTTTGCTTTCTGTTGTTTCTTTCCCTCTTTCACCCCCTCTGTGACCCTTCTTAGCCGATGTAATTCATTGTGTTGTCTGTCCTGTAAGCCTCCTAGGGCTGAGCCCTTGTCATCTCAGCGGTCTGCACAGCACCGCACACCTCCAGAGTGGGGTGTAAATATTAATAAACACACATTCACATTCAATGAAATCAAAACCCCCATTTTTCTGAATCAATAACCTCTCTGGGTGTGAAACAGTAGTAATCCATGGCCATGAGCTTCAATCCTTTCAGAAAGGGCCTTCAAATGGGACTTTCATGCACAGTATGAAAAATACATGCAAACAAACAAAGGTACAGCACAGCTGATAAAGAACTAGATTTCCGCATAAGCAGTGTTTATTGACTTCCACCCGCAAGGAAAAGCCCTCTCATCTGCTGCCCCCCAGCCTGCTCCTACTGATGTTAAACTCTGGGAAAAAAAGTTTCCTAACTGGCCTTTCCAAACTTTCTGATCCTCTCAGCCTGTCATTTCTTCCTTTCTCTGCAGCCCCTACATGGTGTCAAAACATTACAGAAATGCTCAAAAATAAATTAGAAAATAAGGTATTTACAGTACTTCCATGCAACCTCAGTTTCTCCTTCCTCCTGCCTGCGCATCACGACACAAGTGCTTTGATTTCTTACAAAAGCCCTCCAACTTCTGGCAGCCAAGAGGAAGGAGTTTTACAGACCAATCAACCAGTGAGCGCAGATGAGGTGTTGAGGCTGATAGCAAAGATCCTACCTGCATCACAGGATGTCTAGCATGACCAGACTAACAAATGAAGCACATCACTCTTCGGCAAGCTGTTATATTCTTTCTTGCCTTGATTTACTATTATTCTCTGCACCACATGGACCCAGGGCCCTCTGGAAAAATACCTTGTCTCTGACTGTGTCATTGTTACCCTAGAGCAGCTACCCAGTTTTCAAGGGTTTAGTGGGTTGTTTTTTTAGAAGAAATAAAGGAGGGAAACAGAAACTTGTCTGGTCTAAGTCTCTTTAGTAGAAAAATCCCAAGAACATTGTCCTGTTTCTACAAATACATCTAAGATCAATTATCTGTTCCAGCTCCCTTTCCACTCTGCAGTGTGTCTCCTAAATATCACTGTTAATTTTATACTGGGGTCATGTAGTGCTTTACCAGCTGGCTCTAACTTGTCTGTTTTTAATATGCAGGGGCATTTCTTACACTCAATATAATGGGATCCATCCATTCCTATCCCTGCTGCAGCCTTGCAATCACTGGTAAGCTTTCTGTGCCTCACTTCCCCCTGGCACTGAGCAGGGACAGCCCCCACCACAGCCCACCAGAGCTGGAAGTACATAGCATCTCATAACAACCCTCAGCAGGACTTCCCTGCTCTTCCCAAAATTACTTAAGCCAGGTGCAAGGCAACTGAGTCAGGAAAAGCAGTGCATGGGACAATGCCTTGGCTGCCCTGTGCTTGTGCAGGGAATTCATTGTAGAGTTGTGTGCTTTCACCTTTCTTCATACTAAAGCTGAATGAAGCAGGTCTTTCAAACTGAACAGCAAGTTCAGTAAATATTCTACAGAGCTGTTGCGTGCTTGTGTGTCTGGGCAGTGGACCTGAGGGGAGGTTTCACTAGTTACCTAAGCTAACAGAACATACAGCACCTGCAAAATAGCACACAAGAGAAAATTGGAAGGCTTTTCTCAACACAGTGACCATTTGTTCTGGTTTTGAACATGCACCAACTAAACAGTCTCATTTTCTTGGTGTTATCTTTGCGATGAGTGATGAGTGCTGTTCTCATGTTGTATTAGACTGTTTTCTCAAGCTTCCATTCTGTGCTCACACATGTTCAAAGAGTCTGCTATAACATTTTCTGCTGGGAAATTTTGACACATCAACTAAAAAACTCTGGAGCAACCTGTGTATGTGTAAAGCATACATGGTTTTTCCCCCCTTCTTTCATACACCCATTTCCCTGAAACAGCAAACTATAACTTAAAATGCTTTTGAAAGGATTACTGTCATCTATCAGGATATCAGCTGTAAATGGTGGCTATTTTCTGGACATCTTATCTGCGAATAATCTGGGAGAGGAAAGAGATTGCTGCATTTTGCTGGTCTTCCAGATGTGTGGCAGCTTATGAGAACACCTACACAGTAGCTTCGTATGACTAGCTAGAAATCTGGCAACCCTAAGGTCTGCCAGATTAACATGTGCGGGACACAGGTGGCTCATACACATGCAGTAAGTATGGTGTGACCTGGAAGTGTCACGGTAGCCATGCTCAGATTTAGTCCATAAAATACCACAGACATACAGCAGCCTCAACTGAAGTCCCTGGCTCCATGTCTCTGCCAGGTTTGAAGGTAGCATTGGGCTCTGGGGTGTAGCAATACTGTCTCCTCTATTTATTGCACAAAGAAACAAGATCAGTTTTGCTATTTATTCTGAATTAATAGGGCTTCAGTAAGGCTTTGCTCACTCCCAGCATAATACAGTTAAACATGTCATACTGTAATAGGTCTGCCCTGAATGAAGTTAACCTTCCTTATAGCAGCCCATATCATGCTGAGCTTTGGAATTGTGACTAAGTGTGTCCAGAACACAACAATGTTTTGGATACTGCTGAGAACACGACAATGTTTTGGATACTGCTGAGCAGTGCTTGCACAGTATCAAAGGTTTCCCTGTTTCCCACTTTGCGCTCTTGTCACCCTGCAGTGAGTAGGCTGGGGATAGGCAAGAAGTTGGGAAGGCACACAAGGGTGACAGGTGACCCAAACTGGTCAAAGGGATAATCCATGCCATATAATGTCACACTCAGCAATAAAACTGGGTTAGAGAAAGAAGGAGGCAGAGGGGTTTTGGTTTCCAAAGCAGATATTGCTCAAAGGCTGTCTGGGTATAAATGTTCTGGTAGGAAGCAATGAGTGATTGCCTTTGCATCACTTGGTTTTGCTTCTTTTTTCCACTTATTAAACCGGCTCCATCTTGACCTAGGAGTTTTCTTGCTTTTCCTCTTTCTATTCTCTTCCCTGCCCTGCTGGGAGAGGTGGGTGAGCAAGCAGCTGTGTGGGTGCTTTGCTGGTGGCCAGATCCAGACCACAACACATACCAGTGTGTGCACATACAGGGTGTTGACTGAGACAACACAGCTTGTGTCAGTAACCTTACTTCTCTCGTTTCAGGTGGGTTTGAACGTGTGGTCATCAGCCCAGACTTGCATTTGCTGTAACAGCCAGACTGCCTCTTTCTTCACCCAGCAGCCCTTGTATTTACTGATGTAGAGATTTAACTGGTGAGTTTGGCAACTATGAATTTGTTCTCCTATCATAGTCAAAGCAGGGTCTTGGACTCCAACCTCTCACAAGCATGTCATTGCCCTGTCACCAGCTATGTGCCCTAGCTTATACTTACTCACTGTTTTCCTTGCCTTTCCTTCCAACCACCCCTCAGGATCTTATGTGCATGCCCTGCTTGTCTTGGTGCCTAGCACCAGGACCTGCTCCTCATGAGGGACATGGTTCCCACCATCCTACCTCATAGTCCTTCCCCTTGCCAGAGCCAAGCATCAGCACTGGGCACAGAGAAGCAAGGCTCCTACTCTCCTTCCTGTGCTCAGGAACACAGCTGAAAGCACATTAAGTGACTTACTGTAGGTCCATGACTACCAGCCATTGTGATTTTATCACTAGTTAAAATTCTTGGTTCTTTAATCCATTGCTCCAAACTTAATTCCTCATTTCTGTAGGATAAATTTATAGTGCTCTTGGGTGACAGTGGTATGTTCTGAGCAAGTAACCAATGAGTCTGAATAGCTCCAGTGCCAGAAGGTGACTGCTTTTAAGGCACGTATTTCTTTCCTTTTATAGCTCCCAGAATTTTTAATCTAATTTCCTTTCTGATCTGAATCATGAAATTAGTTTTTATTCAAGATGCTGTCCAGGATCAGGCAAAATGGAATTTACTAGGAGATTCCTACTGAAACCCTGCATTTCAGCAGCATTAAACATACCAGCTCTTTTCAGAATGTAATTCAGCCTCTCTGAGGGCAGCAGGAGTTTTGTCATTGATTTCAATGTTATAGCTTTCTGCCTTTCCATAAAAAAGAATCACTTACTGCAGAGAGGAACTAAGATGCTGAGGCTTGGGTTTGGATCCTTGATTGATCTCTGAATCCCTCATGTTATCATTCCGGCAGCCAAGCTCTATTGCAAGTCATAAGCATGAATTCCACTCAACCTTAAAAGAGAACTAGGATAAAGCAAATGTTTGGAGGATTTAAAGTCTTTAGGGACCAGGTTCATTCCTCTTATTTCCCCTAGACGATATTGTAAAGGTTTCCTTTACTGTGAGGCTGATCCAATTGCCACTGAATGCCACTTGCAAAACTGCAAGTGACTTGTAAGCCAGACTACACAGGAAGTTTATTGTTGTTATTATTACACCACATAGAAATAAATTGTGAAGAATGAGATGTGTTCTCTCTGTACTGTCACCCAGTTTGAAGAAGGTCCAGCTTTCAGCAAAACACGGAAGGACAGCTGTGGAAGCTCCCATTTTAAGGGACACCATTTTTGCCTTCAGAGTGCCTGTTAATACTCTCTGACCTCGATGGGCTTTGCACATATCCTTCTGGTGACAAAAGCAGTCCTACAGCACTAAAACACCATGGAGACAGCTCAGTGACAGCATGTAGAAGTTCACCATTACTAATTAAACCCACATTTTCAATGTTAGTGTACCAAGTACACCACAGGACTGTCTGTGGAAAAAAAAGGAAAGAAAAAATATTTAAATGGAATTTGCCAAAAATCCCCCAGCATAAAAATTTTTCATAAAATCACTCAAAACCAAAAATTATTGGGGGTATTAAGGACATGTTCTCAGACAATGGCACTGGTGCATTGCCTGCTGGCAGTCAGTGTTAGGGTAACTGGTTTATANTGTTTAAGGCCAAGTTGGATGAAGCCTTGGATGACATGGTTTAGTGGGAGGTTTCCCTGCTTATGGCAGGGGGGTTGGAACTAGATGATCTTAAGATCCTTTCCAACCCTAACTATTCTACGATTCTATGATTCTCACTAACATCATCAAAAGCAGAGCTGTACAATCTAATTCTTAAAATATGTAATGTACATATCAGTCCTTGATGCTGTCAATTTTATCTCAGATTTTGTAAGATGAAGCATATGGCCTAAATATGACACCAGCTGAATATTAAACTTCTGAAGCTTACTCAGTAATTTATATTTCTAAATCATATGAGTAGTGGATAGTACCAATTTAATAAAGCACCAATCAGCCAAGACTTATGTGCTTAAAATGAAAGAAATACAAATAGAAGATCATCAAAATACACATGATTAATGATCCCACTTAAAGCAGTTTTCACCATGCCTCCTCATCATGGATTTGCATGTCTCTGTGTATGAAGGGTGGGTTGAAATGAGAGAAAAGAAGATCTCAGCACCATTCTGCCTTCCTTATGTTACTGCTTTTGTGATTCTTTCACAGAATAATGCAAATATTACAGATTAAGAAAAACAGGATGGGCTATTTTTAGGATTCATATGACACCATTTTCACCTTGTAGCAAGTCCCTGATTTCCTTCTCACAATGTTGTCTTAAGTTAGATGAGCCAGGACTGCAAAACTGAAGTGAGCGGTACTTGCATCTTTAAGGATTAAAAGCATCAGGAGACAAAGCACGTGTTAGGGAGGAGCAAGCTTAAATTCTGGCTGTAAAAAGCACTGGTCATACTGGATGAAAGGCATTTCACATTCAGAATGACTTCCCTTAGTGAAGTGTTCGTTAATGTGCTTGCTTCCTTTCATATTGCACCAGGTATCTAAAGAAGTTCCTACATGGCAAACAGAGGGAGAGTCATTTATAAAGTGACAGACTCATGCTAAGGTTGGCAGGGAATATCATTAACCTCACAAACCTTGATGTGACTGAAGAGGCTCAAGATCTGTATGGGAGAAAACTCTGAAAATTAACAGCCTCGTTAATCAACTCACAATGTTTTGACAACTTCATAGTGTGTATGTAATCTATCCTGTGTACCATCTAGCTAAGGCTTTTATGCAACAAGATTTTTTTGCAATAACTTCATATGAGAAGACTCCACCCCACAGTCCAAGTACTAGATTGTATGCTGATTATCAAAGGGCGAAAAAGCACAATCAGCTGAGATTCAAATAGAAAATACTGCCAGGATTATGAAGGAGCTAGTACATCTCATTTCCTATTCTGCTTTACTGACTGAAGTATAATCCCCATCATCAATTATTTAAAAACTCTGGGGAAAGGTGGCCAACCTCTCACACCTGAGCTCAGGTACAGAAAAAACTTCTGTTCAAGGAAGAAATCCTTTGAATCCATTTACCCAATGTGTTTAGTCAAGAGTGAAACAAGTGTGGATAACGTGCTGGGCATCCTACTGTGACACACCAGAGCATGTCCCTCAGATAACCAGTTGTCCACAGCAGCAGATGTTCAGCACAGGGTAATCCAGAGTAATTCTTGGTCTCTCAGACATCGGATAATAATTTTCTGCTTAAAAACATAGTCTCCCTCAAATCCCTTTTTCTTCAGGCTTCTTGTAAGTACCCACCTTAAGGAGCTTAGGGATACATGGTTACCTCTTTCCACACCTAGGGATTTATGTAGAAGGCTTATTAGTACTTTTGAGTATTAATCATGTAAATCCCTGCACATGTAGGCATGACTGCATCAATGAGTATTTCTGGGTTACAAAGAAATGTTATAGCTTCTTACAGTGTGCTTAGGAGGACCAGGTTTGATGTAGAGGCAAAAGTAGCAAAATGCTGTATTTCACTATGAACATTTTGAAATGGAGGTGCAGAAAAAATGCATAGTATTTTAAGTCTCTTTGTCCTTCTTGTTCATTGTCCATTTACAAAGGTAAAAAATTAAATCAAAGCTAAGGTTGGGTCGAGTCTTGGGTGACATGGTTCAGTGTGAGGTGTCCCTGCCCATGGCAGGGGGGTTGGAACTAGATGACCTTAAGGTCCTTTCCAACCCTAACTATTCTATGATTCTATGAAAAAGGGAGCAAGGATAGAGAGCTGTCAACTCAGTATATCTATGTACAAGTGATGTATTAAATTACAAGATTAAATCACAAGAGGGTGTCACTAGTACTATAGTCATCTCAGTTCACCCCGTGCCTTTAAATTCTTTCAGGAAATATCAATATCTGATTTTCCAGATGGGGAAACTGAGACATGGGGAAGTCAGCTGACACTTGGCTTCATTTAATAACAATGGCACAGGAACAGAGCCTGTACTTTCTGTCTTTCAGTTCAGCCTCTGCCCACTTTCCCCCATCATCTCCCTTAACAACCTAAGCAACACCATACCAAGGGCCATCTAGGCTCACATTTGCTGGACATGCCTATATGTGCTGCAGTTGAAGATGTGACTGCAGCATCCATAATAGTGCCAAATCCTTTCCCAGTTAGTGGCAAAGCTGCGGTGGCATAGGTTTTATTATGCCCAGTGGGACCATTCAACATTGAGCACAGTCTATGACATTATTAGTACCTCAGCCAGTTAAACAAAAATAGTTCAGATATGTGTCCCTGTGTTGTAATTACATCTCCAAATGCAAGAATAGCAATTTTTGGTGGGGTTTATCACTGTTCTGAGCAGCACCGTTAATGAGCAATACTGTGATTTTCTGAGACCATAATGCTGCATAGAAACCTTACTCAGGTTCTTTCCAGCTGATGCATACTTTTATTCCTGGCATGAGAGGCTCTTCCATGATTTTTATCCCTATAGGGGAAAAAAGAGAGAATCCTTTATCAGTTTCTCTTATCCCTCTGCTAGTTCTGATTTTTGTGAATTCCCATGTGGAATTTTCACAAGGAAAAGGGACAAAGGTTTGAAATATTTCTCAAAGTTGACTGCTGTGATCCCTACAGTAGACATGTGGCAATCATGCAATGGCAGGGGACACTTCATGGTATCTGCTTGAGAAGAAATGTGCAGTAATTGAGGAAAAGCTGAAATATGGGATGTTACATGCCAAATATATGAAAATTCGGTTCACTGGAGCTGTTTCAGAAATCTGTTCATCTCAACATGTGTTGGTACCGTGAGTCAGGCAGTATTTTGCCTCTCCAATAGTCTGTTAGTCTCTTAACATCCCTTTGTTCAGGAAAAGAGGGCCTGGCTCTGCAGTGCCCATGAGACGGAACCCAGGTTAAAACTAATGAGGAATGTGTTCCTTTAAATTTGTTAAAGGGTTTTTCTGCATGTTTCAGGAAAATGGGGGGATTATTACCATTTTACCCCTGTAATAAAAGCCAGGATCCTGTATCTTGGAAATGTTTACAATGTAACAAAATGAGGTCACATTACATTGTAAAATCTTAAAGGGGACTACACACTGACACCTATGCTCAACAGCATGAAACACGTGAGCTATTCGGACAGGAATTAAATGTATTTTAATATTATGAAAACAACATTTCAGTTTAAGAAAAAAAAGTGCTTGTCGTAAAATGTTTGAGATTTCCCCAACTACAGATTCTCCTCCTGCCAGGCACCAACTGCTTCATTCAGACTAAGGGCTGAGCGTGATGCATGCACCATCTTGCTCAAAGCTGGGTAGGATGTTGGTTATTTGGGTATTATCTTAGCACTAAGACAGCAAAGCTGCAGGTTCCTCTTTCATTAACATGCTAGAAGGTGACAGTGTCTGATGTACTGCCGGCAAGGGAGGATGGCCGCAGAAGCGCACTGTGCGACTTGAAGTGCACACCCCAGGAGCTGCATCACCCTGGGGTGGTGCACAGTGAGGGTTTGCAACATCAGAGTGGAGGTTATGCTGCCAAAAGGAGTCCCTGGCTCCTTCTGTGCAAGCCAGACATCTCTGTGAGCCAGCTCAAGGGGCTTGGAGTGAGGAAAGGGATGGGGCATTATCTCATTTCCTTCCCAGACTTCCTACTACTGTTTTGGGCAATTCATACCTTTAAGAATGCATAAGGCAAACAAACCTTGTTCTCCCTAGTGTGTGAAAGCCTGTCTTTTGCATTATTAAACTGCAAAGGAAAGCATGGAGTTATCTCGCTCAGATTCTCTGCACGTACAAGAGAATCCGGTCCAAATATATTTCACAGCTTGTCTGTCTGGGTTAGTCTGCTGCTGCCATGACTGAAGGAGAGAAGAGAATCAATGCTTAATACCACAGAGTCTTATACAGATTGTTCTTGTATGCTTATCGCTACTAAGTAGACAAACAAAAGTACAAGCATTAATAGATACCTGACTAGAAGTGTAAATGAAACAAAAGCCTTCAAATTAGGATTTTATCCATTTAATTGCAGAGTAGGTGTTTTTGTCAGCCATCTAATAGTTTATTGCCTTTCAAGGCTTATTTATTGTAACAGATTAATGAAGACTTAAAGCACCACTCTTTTATGGGTAACAAAGGGAAAGAAATTGCAGCACCATTTATGTTTGCAATGCATTGAGTTACTACATGTCCCCTTGATATATCAGCTAATACATTATTATAGCTCCATGTCACACTGTCCATTTCCCTGAACAGAAAGCAAGGACAGAGGCCTGACCCATGAAATGCAGAAGACAAATCAACATCATTATCCCATGCTTTCTCAGACCCAGTAATAGCTCTTTCCTGAAGACTGTGTTTTTCTGGATCACAGCTGTTGAAGCATCTGGGAAAAGAATGGGAAAAACTGGTTCTAGGACAGCATTACTGCTGACCTCAAAAGCATCAATTTCTGTGTGTGTTAGTCCTGACTTAGGTTTTGCACTGCTCTGATTCCAAAGGCAGGGGTCATCTCACAGCCATGTTTTTCCAAACAAGATTTAGCCTTCACTGAGTATAGGTCCAAATGCTCAGCAGATTTAAGAGTATCTATCAACTAGATGCACTGATGAGGAAGAAAAGGAAGCAGAAAGAAGACAAACTGGGTCCTATCAAATGAATACTTCCTTGACATTTGTGGAGCTCCTGCTGGGGATTTTAGCTGATGCACATGTATGCAGTATGGTCCCAATTACTGAAGCCCAAGAGCTGTGTATGTGTTTGTGTTGTGTGTATGTTCATTACCCTGCCGGCTTTCACGAGTAAGGATTTAGTACCAGAAGAAAACTGTGCAAAATTCCTCAGCAAACACTTGTGAATTCTGGCAGGTTTTAAACTTAGTTTTCCATTTTAAAGTAGCAGAGGCTAATGCACCTCTGATGCAACTCCACTAAACTGTAAATGTGTACCAGGGATGATACTGATCTGCTGTACCATTGTCCTTCCTGTAAATCATTATCACATGCCTCTCTTTCTAAGAAAGACATTTTTATGAGAGGTGGATCACTGGGGTGGGTTTTTTTGTATAGCTGGTTTGCCCCACACTCCAGCTATAACAATGCAGTTTCACTAGGCACCGGGTCATATGGCTGACCTCAGCTAACAAGCTGTTCCTGTTTTTCAGCTACTGGGAATGTTTATTGGCCACTGTTTTCCTCTATTCTAAACACAGTTATTTCTCAAGACCCATATAAATCATAAGGTCACAAAACTCATAAAAAGCTGTGACATTCACTGTGATATAGGATACAAATGAACTAACTTCAGGTTTAGCAGCTTTAAACATCTATGGTATATTTTATCATAATATAAACACATTCACTGAAGTTTCATATACTTTTTAGTTCAAGGATACACACAAAATGGTAATAAAATTGCTCAATGGGACAAACTTTTATATACTGATATTTCAAATTGGTTCAGTTTAACTGTGAGCTCTATTACAAAAATAATGTACCATAACTCTGTATGAAAGTGAGTTTAAGAGAAATAGTAATCTGTTTGCAATAAATGTTAAGTATTCATGGGCTTTATAAGAAAATGATGCTGAGGATGCTACTGAATTTCCTAATGTAGATTTCAAGAGCAGAAACTCATGGAGAGGTCTGTACTAACATGCTGGATTGACACACTGATGTGTGCAAAACTCAACTACACCTATAAGGAAACACACTGAGTTATCAGTGGGAGTTTTGTTCATAATGTTTGTACTGAAATTGGACAACAAATTAATAGAAGAGGATCAGTAGCAATTACTACAGTGAAATTTGCATAGAGATTTCCACTCTGCTTCTCTGTTCTCATTTGCTTTAGCTGTTTTGAAATGCACATTTTCCAGGCTGAAAGTTTCCCAGGCTGCTCCTCTGCTTGAGAATGAACTTTGGAAAGAGACAGCTAAAATGATTCATGTCTTTTTGTTGTACAAAGAGTATAAAAATATACACAGAGAAACATGCACACACACGTGCATACGCATGTCCCTGTTGCAAAACAGAAGAACCGTGGGACCTTTTTCGGGCAGCTCTTCAGCCACACTAAGATCAGAAGGCTGAAATTTGAAAGCACCATCCATGAGTAAATGTTCCTTGCACTTCTCTTATGAAATACCATTTGGATTTCACAAAGCCAGGGCTTCTTTAATGTTGCTGGCTATGCAATGTACACAACCAAATGATTTTGTGCTGAGATAACAGCCAGCCAGGAAACATTCTAACATTGTAAGTGGGTTGATCTCTGAACTACAAATGCTGCTTATTCAGCTTTGTGTGCCTCCTGTGGCAGAGCACATTTCTGGATGCTATGGCCAGGCACTTTGTCTTTCCAAGTTTTTATATGGAAGAAGTAAAGAGAGATGGTTTTCATCTTTAAGTGTTACAATGGACTGCAATGGTCTTCTCAACATTAGGAGAATATTTAGCTAATAATGCTGAACATTCCACACACTTTAGGACTCCGTTTTCAATCCAGAAAAATCTTGGAAGTTTTGATCTCCTTTATGTAATTCAAACTCATTTTTAACTTGGTGAGAGTTTAAGAAAGTCTTCCCCCCTCTCAAAAACAACAGGAAAAGCTGTAATACATGTACATAACTAAACGTTGACACGTCAAATATTTCAACAACAAAGTGGTATTTTTTCCATAACTCCTATCGTTTGTACCTATGTCCAGTTGTTATATACAGGTTATAGATGCGGTCTCAGCAAAAATCAATCCACTCATTCACATGTGTCACACTTTCAGGCAAGGAAGATGCATAGCAATCATTTATATCAATACAGACTAGGTATGTGAAGACACTAATCCCATAGCGGGTTTTTCAGTTGGCTGTCAGTCTGCCCAAAGGGAATGCGGTGCAGAAATAAGAACAAAAGGAACAACACTGAGAAATACTGAGTTCCAAGTGCATAACACTGCATCCTTAATACTCTTTTAATATAGTTCCTAACTGGAAATAAATGAAAATACCTATCATTTTATTTCATTTACAGAGCTTCAGGACATGGTTGCCATGGAAGAAAATTGCCATAACTTGTGTTCTAAAGCTAATACCTATGTCTGCAATTTCCTCTCTCTTTAGCCTCTTTTAGTTTCATTAATTATGGGTGTTGCTCAGAGAGGTTGTAGACAGCCCACAAGGGACAAATATTAGAGTTTCAAAAGCGTGGAACTTATGTTCTGAACTTTCACAGTTTCTGTGAAAAGCTAACATCTACCTAATACTTTCAAAAGTCAAGTTCCCAAGGTTATGATTAATATAACACATAGATCCCAACAGGATAATTACAAATTAATCAGCAGTTCAAAATTCCTAAAAGGAGTACTCTAAGGTTGCAATCACTTTTAAGCATTCCTTTTCCACGTTCATGGAAAGGAAAAGAAATCACAAACGATTCTGATCTTCATTTGTTACAACTCTTTCTCTGTTCTTTAGGCATTTAAGGAAGCAAACCTGGAGCTTCTGTAACTTACCAATTAAGCAGGCTTTTTAGTGAATTCCACAGTACATGCCAACAGCACTAATTGAACCACAAATCATTAATCTAGTTGGGCTCATGAAAACAATGTTTAATGGATATAGAAGCATGCAGATAGTGTTTGACCCCTTGCAGCAGTGTGACTGTACATATATGCATGAGTCTCTGTAGGCAACTAATTTAATTCTTCTACAGAAATCACAGAAATGTATTTGTGAGACTGTGTGAGACTTTGCAGCCCCTTCTTCTCATCATTCTGTGGCTTAAGAAAACTTCCAGGTTTCAAGTCTCAGTTAAGACTCTTTATTCAAGACCACAGAAGCCGTTAGGAATCTTTCCCTTATTTCAGGAGTAGCTAGACTATACATGAAGCTTCTATATTTAGAACACTGTATCAGGCTACCCAGGCTTTGTTCCTTGCTGTTTGCAAAATTTCTGGGAGACTGTTGGCACTCACTCTCTCTCTCCTGTCTCCACATATGTAAAATGAGAATGACAACTTTACCTTAGAGGAATGTTGCAAAGCTTCATTTATAAACAGATTGGCATACTTGGATGAAGTTGCTCAACTAACGAGAAGTTTTCTGATTGATGGATGTCTCTTGGGAGGTCATAAAAACAAAAACAAAACTGTGTAATTGAGGTTTTGGGCTTACAGGAGCCTACTCTTATGCAACATGACTTGTTTGTGCCATCTTTTTTTCTCTATCACCTAGAATTTCTTTCTAAATCTAACCATGTCAAATTAGTGTCTAAACATCAAACTAAGCCAAGGCATAATCCTCACACCTGAAATATCCATATGAAATAATATAAAGCTTGACATGTAGATCATGAGTAATAAGAAAATTACTTTAACTTGCCTCTTCCCCCAGTTTATTAATCCCATACCTGGCTTAATGTAAATAAAGTAACTATGAAACAACTAGTAAAAATTAGACTACATTTTATTTTGTGGAGAACACTGGAAAGTTATCAAGAGGTAAGATTTTGCAGTGAAACAGGAAGGTGAACAAGTTGTAAACGACCCTAATATATTCCAGATGGCATATTTTACTTGGGAACTGAGTTTAGAGTAATTAGAGGCATGTGAATTTCCTATAAATACTAAACTTCACCAGTTTGACACTGGAAAGCTCCTTCGTCTCTGAAGTCTTTAAACTGCTGAGTGTTTCTTTTTCCCCCACTTAAAATGGAAGCCATGGATTTGTAAATTGTCTTATTTGACAGACAGAAACCTTTTTTCATTAAAAGATAGAATTTTTCTATGCCAGAAAGTTATGAACTCTAATTCCTCAAATAAGAGGTTTAAAATTGAATGTTTCTTCCCAGAAGAGGTTTTAATTTTTATATACCAGGAACATTATAATATAATTTATTGCAGTATGTGGTAAGCAGAGAAATCAGTGGAATTTGACCTAACTTCAAGATCAAACCTTTTCATTTGTAAAATGCTTTTTGCAGATAGATATGCTGAAGACCTTAGCAGATGATTTTTGCTTTTACTTCTCCTAGGACATTGCAGTACTAAAATAGCAAAGCCTTGTCCACAGCCTCTGATTCTTCTCCTTTTTCTGCATGACATTGTTACATTCTTTCCCAAAATGAATCCTGACCTTCACATTTCTGATGAATTTTCCAAGGTTTATTTGGTACAAATAGAATAGAACTAAGTGAATATAAGTTAAAATATTCTGTCACCACTTGCACCCTCTTTAGCCATATATCAGTGTAAACTGGCTTAGGTCCATGACATAAAGGGGCTAATTTCATTTGCAGCAGCTAAAGATCTGTCTAGTGTTCTCAGTGGAGTTGTATAGATAAAAGTGCAGATATAATCTTGCTCATTTAGTTCAGATCTTCAGTTCTGTCAGTCCCAGGTATTCCAAAGGCATGAGTCAAACAACGAGAAGCATGTGATAAGATGAAGGATAATCAGATTTTAAAATAGTCGTGAATTTTTTTATTGCTTCTGGGTTTTGAACTTTTATTGGTTAAGACATGTTGTAGTTCAGATTCTTCTGTTCAGCAGAGAATTAAGAGTTTAATTTTAAAATGAAAGGACAAATCCCAACACATTGAGTGATTCCAGAAAACAGTTTAATAACAAAACTGTTGCTAACATTAGTCACAATCAAACTGTTACAGTGGGTAACTGTAGATCTTCATCATGTCTTTGTTACATCTTTTCTCTTTTTCGATACAGCATTGTCTGGCACTAAAATAGACCCTCACTAGTTCATTCTTAATGGACACCCACTGTCAGTTAGTGGCATTAGTAAATTACTGAACAGTGGCCAAATCCCAATGGCCTTATTCCCAGAAATGTCTTAGTTTGACAAGACCTTTGTATTAGTAACTTCAGTGAATTTTGGCCCTGAGTGAAAGACATGAAAACATTAGCTCACAAAAGACCAATGGGAACAAAGGCCCCCCAGACTGACAGGGATTTCAGTAAATTACAAATTGTTAATCGATTGCAAATTATATATTTAAATATCCAGCACTTTGGAGAACTGTGGGATTAAGGTTATATGATGTCTGCCTTAGGGGGCTTCATCTGCACCACAAATCCAGTACAAGCAAAATCAGTTTAAAAGCCTCCTGCCATGGGCTCTCATGCCCACCTCCTGCTTTCTCATACAGTTTGCACTGCTTGGCTGATGCTAATTCACCTGTATCTGCATCCACACTCAAAGAAATTATCTGTTGGGCTAAAAAGTCAAAAAGACTTCTCCACTGAGAAGAACGAGCTGCAGTGGAAGCAAGCATCCAGGCAGGAATGCATCACACAGGACCCCAGGCACACTGGGAAGGGAATAAAAAGAAAAACCACACACAGTTCCCATGCCTTCCAGTGCTCAGGGAGTACCTGCAGACACAGCAGTCACCCTCGATTCCTCCATGCTGCTTTCATCTCCATCAAGGTGTGTTTTGAGGCCCATGCATGAGGAGTTACATACGCCCTCCACATGGATACCTGCACTGACAGTCCCAACTGCTCGAGAAGGCTGATGCGTCTTCGCAGAAAGTGGCTGCCCCTCCAATGCCTATTAGACAGGTCACATTTAGAGATGTCACCTTGCCAACGTAGGGCACAGGAGGCCCCGGATTGCTGTCAAGTTGCACAGAGGCTCGAATGGAGAGTAACCCAGCAGATGCTGAGGTTACAGGCAGAAAAACAGCCCATTTGGGGCTGTGCTTGATTTTCTGTTTTTAACAGGATGTACTTCTTTTTCTTGTTGCTCATAAACTGGGATTAAGGTTGGTGTCCCTTGAGTACCTGCAGTTCTTAAGCTTTTAGCTCAGGGATACAGACTGCCTTGTGCCACAAACAATACAGTAAGTCCCCCACCTATAAACCTCAGCCACTAACGGGGCACAACTCCATGGTGTAGAACAACTTGAAACCCTTTATTTAGATTTCCTCTTGCAATGCTTTCTGTTCAGCTAAAATGGAACCATGCAAGGAATAATAATAATAACAAAAATATTTTAAAAGTAAAGGCAAAAGAAAGATACATACTAAGAAGCAAATTCCCATAATGAAAAGCAGTCTGTCCAGGATGGATAATTTGTGTCAGTGAGAGATTTAGCTGCTTGGTGAAAGTGGAATCAGAGTGATAAACAAAATAGAGAGCTGGAAAATCCTTTCATTCCAACAGGTGAATAACTGAAATACTCATAACCACCCTATAAATGCATATCATAGTAGGCTTCAGAAAAATATGGCATATTCAGATGTAGATTATAGTTGTATATGCTGCACTGATTGTTTCAAAAGGTTAAATGGCAGAGATTTCAATTTCATCTCAGTTCTGCGTATGCCTTCAGAAAGAATTTTTTCTAGACAAAAGGTATAAGATCTCACTGCCCTATTAATAGGAAAACGTGTAGAAGCAGAGCGTGGCTTGGCAGAGTGGCTGGCTTCAGCAGCAGGCAGGGCTTTCTAGCATTTTCACTTCACTTTCTGCAGTACAACGTGCTATGGTGCATTTCAGGGGTCACCAACATATTCAGAACTGAAACCAGACGTAAGCACCGTTATCACCTACTAGAAACCGGAAATAGAAAATTCACCAAAACCTGTATTCTGCAGCTGTTTATGTTTTTCATTGTCCAGAACTCATTTTATATGTATTACTTGGCCTTTTCTTCAAATCCATAGCTTACGCCCTCCAAAAAAGGGCAAGCTTTTTGCAATTCATTCAAGAATTTGTAGAGGAATTCTAGATTCCCTCATCTTTCCTATGGGAGTTTGTCCCAGACATTGTTTTACTAAACCATAAAATTAGGACCATCTAACAACAGCATGTTCAGGCATCAGCTGGAAGGAGCAGAGAGATTGTGAACCCTGAGGTGCATTTCATCAGGCTCCCACCTGAGAGCAGTGCACCCAGAAAGCAGAAAAAGGGATATCTGGAAAGACCCAGACAAGCAAAAAGGGAATGCTTTTTGCATCGTGGCATAGTGACTCCATGAACATATCTGCTAGTTAACCCTTCTTTTGGGCAGGCATCTCCTATTTTCACACAAGAACACGTGCTCTAGTCTTTCACCTTAAACGACACTCAGTGGTTAGCACCATGTTTATATTTACGTCTCTGTGCCATAAACCCTAAAGGACTATAAGATTACCAGAAACATTTGCCACACCATTGACAGCAGTAACTGAGTGAAGAATTGCCAAGTGGGAAATCCAAATTTGCAAACTCAGTACTCTGGGCTGTACGCCAGGACTGTCTGGGTGCTGCAGAGGTGACACATTCAGTCTCCTCACAGGGATGTCAATGTGCCAACTGCATCCCTGGCACAGCATCTTCTCCTGACAAACTTATCGAGAACTGCTACCAAGTCCAGAGGGAGATGCAAGCTGCTTCCCAATCTTCTTTGCCAGCAGCTACGTTTTCAAGTTGTGACTGCACTTTCTCCTATTTACAAGAACTGTTGTTTGTGATACACAGTGGTCTCTTGATAGGATTTTGAAAAGTGCAAAAATGAAAACAGGACATTGGTTTCCAAGTATGAACTATTAAAATTCAAAGTAATGTCACTTCCCTAAGAAAAAAAATAAAATGATACAGATACTCATTTTCTACAGCCCATATATCAGACGTTGCCACCGCTGTGGAAGAATCCAAATCCATTTGTTAGCTGCCAAGTGAAAGACATGATCCTTAGAATGTGAAAGTCGTAGGCCTGATCTCTAAAGCTTCCCCTTTACAAACTGTACTTCGTACTTACTGTCTCATAGCTAAACTTCTTTTCTGTCTGTCAGTAACGTTTTAAAGCAAAATTAAAAAAATTGGAAAATACTTCAATCTTCCACAGGGCTGCATGACTTATAGCTTGCAAAATCTATTAGAAGACAGCCTTTTAGTAACCTAATTGTGTCATTTGCAACTGCATAGCAGACAGAAACAGCCCCATAAATTACAGATCTGTCACTATAAGGGACAATGGAAAGGTGCGGGCAGGCTATTGCTATGAAGAAGGAAACCTAGGAGAATGATAGGTTTTAATTTGAATAGGTTTTGATGAATTTACTTTGCATAATAGCAAAATTGGTACTTGCAGGTTAATTTATGGGTTTGGATGTATACAAAATGCTTAGTAAGACTACAGAAGATTGTTTATTTTTAAGATATACCAGGATAAAAAGAGTGAATTTAAATCTTTTGGGGTATTTTTTCTTCCCTACACATGAAGCAAATGAGCATGTAAAAATTCGCTTTTCATTTTTAGTCACCATTTTTCATATAATTTAATAATTCAGAAATATGGATCTTCTTCATATTCATTTGAAAATTTATTTACTGTTGAGGCTTGAGCAATTAATGGTGCCTGCAACACTATTGAAATAATGTCATCATGGGTAGAAGAGCAAAGGCTGTCACTCAGACACTGTGGTTTTATGTGGTTACTCTTCCTCTTTAATGGGCAGTTAATTACTTGGAGAATGGTTGTCTTGTTAAAACTACTCAACATTCATTTTTTAATAAAGAGTAAAGACTAGCAGCCTGCATCCCTGAGTACTTCCAATAGGTTTTGCAGGGAACCTACAACCAGTATTCTTAAGGATAATTCTAAAGCAAAGAAAAGAGCAAACCCCAATTCTGAGGTCTTTTCACAGCTCTTTTCCTAAATTTCAAATCCCGTTTTACATATTTCATGAAGGAACTATAGAAAAAGGTCTACTTTTTTTAAATGAAGGCTACTTAAAAATATCTGTAAAATATCTCAGAAATGCACATTTCTGCCTTATATTTCCACCAATCTGAAATGGGACACTGAAGCTAACTAGCTGAGCAATTCCTACTAGAAAAATCAAATGCATAAGAGGAAATGCAGTTAACACAATATTTCACATATGTTAATGCTTACAGTTCCATGTTAATGCTTACAGTTCCATCAGTGTCAGCTTTATTTTCTACTTGATATACACCAAAGCTGGCACACAATTTTAACTGATGAGGTAATGTCATTTTTAATTTAAGGAGCCTTAAGCCATCTACTTTAACTAGTGATATCATCTTTGCAGTTGTCTCACGGGATTTCATGTAAACATAAGTAATGTGCCCTGGATGGTTTGGAGCAAAGTTGTTAAAAATGACATTGGTCATCAGGAAGACATTTTTTTCCTTTGATCTCTTTAAAAATGTCAGACACACTTTATTGTCCTGTCATTTTTAGCTCTTCCTTGTATATTAATATTCTCAGAGCATTTCAGTGAGCATAAGAGTAGATTAAAGGTCTAAACAAATTAATGGCAACATTTTAATGTCAGTTATAGTAGGATAATGAAAAGTAAATGAGATTGTCTGGCTAACAGCAACTTGTTAAATAAAACTGCAGCACGGCTGAGACACAAAGACACAGGGGCAGAGAAAAGTCTTTCACTGTAGTCCAAAGAGGCCCAGAGCACAACCCCGGGTGCAAAAGCCACCACTTTTTAGAAGATTAAACTGATTCTACAGGTTGTGTTTCCTTCTCCTTCCTGTCTGGGACTGAGTGAAATCATCTGAAATGAAATGCAGCTTCTGCCTCTACATGACTTCATTCTGATGTCTATTCTCCCAGCTGGCTCGGTGCACCAAGCTGCCAGGCTCACCTCAGCCCTCTTAAACCAAACCCATCAGAGCAGACCCTACATCTTTGTGACAGGGCTGAGGAACCTCAACATGACTGTTGCTCCCAGCAAATTTTCACTATCAATCATTATTGCATTATTATGTTTTTCCTTATGAAGTCCGTAGGAATAAGGCAACTACTTAGGGGAGAATTTAGCCCAGCCTGTTCAGTAATCACATGCTGTACAAGTATGAATATTATAATATGCACTTCTTGATTCAAATACCTAAGCAAAGATGATTTGTAATGCAACAAGTTTTGTCTGAGAAAAACCAAGTACTCTGACTGAAGTGTGGATTTTGTGACTTACTCTAAACTATTTGTCCAGTTAACAAGGAAAGTAACAGATTTTTCTACCGCTGCTCTGAAACATGGTGGAGTTTTGAACTAAATCTAATGTTTAGGGATTTATTTATTATTCTGTGAACATATGCTTGGAGGACAGCATATGGAAATCAAAGTATTGTTCATAAAAAGCTCCAGCCAAAAAGACATTTTTGAATTCATAACAGAACTTCGCAGTTTGAAAAGAATGCTATGCATTATGTATTGATACCAACACTACACAGACAAAGGAACACAATTTAATAATACAGAATTGTGCTCATGAGATTTCCTCTTTTTTTTTTTTTGTTAATTGGTTACTTTAGCTGACATTGTCTGCAAGCATAATGGACACTATTCTTCCTAATAGTTCCATGTTGCCAGATGATGTCTACAGACATAATGTAGTCCATTTTAATTATTTCATTTTGCTTACATCTTTAAGCATAATGCATTTTCCAAGCAAGCTAGCATTTTTCTTGATTATCTATGTTGTGTTATGGTTTCTAAATTAATTAGGTCTCCTTCTTTCCTGGAAGTTAAAAGTTTCTTCCTTCCATTTATCTACCAGGTATGATTATGTTGAAGTGATTGATGGAGATAATGCTGAAGGACGCTTATGGGGAAAGTACTGTGGAAAAATTGCTCCCCCTCCTTTGGTGTCTTCAGGCCCATATCTTTTTATTAAATTTGTTTCCGACTATGAGACACATGGAGCAGGATTTTCCATCCGTTATGAAGTTTTCAAAAGAGGTGAGAATTCATTGTTATATAGCTCGTAACCTGTGATTTTTGCTTGCATCAGAAAGATGACCGTAGTTCTTTGGAATGGTGGGAATACACAAAAATGCTTAAAGTTAAACATTACGTTACCTTATTGTTCCAAGGTTGGGCATATATTCAACGGGTGCAAATTATTATGAAGCCAATGGGTCAGCTCATCTGAAGATTGGCTCCACTGGGTGTAATACGATAGTCTTCATCAGCTGTTTGTTTCCACCAGCTTAAAACCATTAGCTTTCCTCTTTCTTTTTTTTTTTTTCTTTTTTCCTTTTTTTTCCTCTGTGTGTGTGATAATTACTGTATGATTTACAATGTTACTGCCCTAACAGCACTGTAACCTCCTGAGTCCCGGACTTATTCAGGTTAGTGCTTTGCTCTGCATTCCCAAGAGATGGCTGTGGGCTCAGAAAGGACCAAAGTACACATGGGCAGCAGATGATGTTGCTGTTGCTTTCACAAATCATGTTTGGGAGGTAAAGGAGGGAAGGGGCTCACACTATTCACAGACATGACCTGCTGGAAGCTTGTGCCAGGAGATCAGTACCAGTGAGCACAGACAGCTGTTTGGAGCACATAGAAAGCCCAGAGAAGCAAACACCCCAGGATTAACCAGATCTATAGCAGTCCCTCTTTGATAACTCTGAGTCAGTAGGTGAAAAGGCAGTAAGATCATTTCCCTATAGTTGGATGGAGATAGAGTATTCATATATTATATGCCTGGACCAAAACTCATAATACATAAAAAAACAGTAAGATGAACTTTATTAAAAAAAAGAAATATTGACTTCAACAACGTTTAGCAGCTCAAAATCCCCAATTTCCAATATATGCCACTTCCAGACAGTGCCCCATTTTCAGAACCAGCTGAAGTCCCTTTTGCGCACCTAAACCAGAGCCAAATTTTCAGCTATGCTCAGCACACAGGTTTGGTGGAAGCTATACTGTTAATGAGGCAGCACAGTAGTGAAGTCTCTTTTT
The DNA here is from genome assembly GCA_002631895.1 of Agapornis roseicollis. Taxonomy (NCBI): domain Eukaryota; kingdom Metazoa; phylum Chordata; class Aves; order Psittaciformes; family Psittacidae; genus Agapornis; species Agapornis roseicollis. Next base: position 3,121 of record NDXB01015262.1, on the reverse strand, counting down.
CTATTACACACTATTGATGCTCTGCAGAGTGCTAATTGGGGCCAAAGACCTCTTGTTCACCATCTTCCCTGTCTGTAAATCCACTTCTGGCTCCCAGAAATTCTTTTGGTGACCTTCAGGGTCACATATTTTGAAAGAACTCAGCATCCAAATGATACCAAGCTTTTCTGAAAAAATATCTCTATTTATTTTGGTGTCTTTAGGAGGCTAAACTCTTGAAACTGCCTCCTGAAGTTTCTCAGTGCTTGTATGTACAAGTACCATCTTTCATGAAGAACGAGGTTGAAACACAAGAATTGAAAAAATGACCCAGGAAAGAATATATTTTAGCAACACGGCATTTTCAAGGAAAAAAAAAAAAAAGCTTTTATTTACTTTCTAATAGTGTAGAGCTTCAACTCAGAGCTCTGACAGGAACATTGTGTTCATTTCATTGTGTGGTCATTTGCATCTCTCAATGATACACATTAACCATGTTAAGATAGCATTATGAATATGATTTTATACACACAGAGGCAAGGAAACTCAAAATTATGGCTCCCAGAGCAGCTTTAACTCTAGTTTATTCCACATAAACTGTATATTAATGCAGGAAAGTTATCATCAGGTATTGTGTGAGAAAATGCTATGTGTACACAAAGGATAGAAGTTACAGTGGGAACACAGCCCTTTTTAATTTCCAAGTTAATGCATATATGCTATTCCAAATCTACATTTTAATATCTTTACCAGATAAAGCTGACCAGCTCACCCTGTTATGCAGGTGAACCTCAGTTGCTCACACCAGACCAATATGCTTCATTTTAGCATATTCCAGGTACAAGAAGTATTAAAATGATCCCAAGGTATTATGGTGCTGAGCTGCGTTCTAGTACACAGTGTATTTTCACCCATTATTCCTGTGAGAAGCATCCTTAGGGGATTTGTTTTAGTTTTTGGTTTTGCTTTTGTTTAAAAACAGATCTGCATTATACTATATGTGTCCTAAGTTGAATTCAAAATCTTATGCTTAAAAAATCACATGCAATGGAAATGGTAAGGAGAGACTAGCACATGTAGTAACTGTAATAGATGAAGTATGGGCTTTAAGAGTAGGAGTTGCCTTTACTTCTTATCCAGCTCCTTAGCCAGAAAGACACTGAAGTTGAATTCCAGACTAAACCATGAAATCCATATTGCCCAAAGTTTAGCCCATATAAAATGTTTATCATTTTGGCTTCAGCAGCCAGCCTATCTTAGGTCATGGCCTATTCACTGGAAGAGGTTCTATATGGTTCACATTCAACATTATAAACTTTAGTCAACTAAATTTAGGGTGTAAATTGAAAGAAAAGACAGAGTCAACCAAGAAAGCAAATTATTTTCTGGCTTAGTGACACCTACGGAGAGCAAATTATCCCCAGTGTCATCTCTTTCTTTGCTCTATCACCTCCTCTCTCTCTTTCCTTCAATTCTTATCTCCTCCTTTATTTTATACACATGCAAACATGTAGTTTCTTCACCTCAGAAGTATCTATTCTCTTGGGTCTCTGCTAGAACCTTTTCTACCAGTTTTCCTTGATGATTGCCCCATGTTGTTCCTCATAGCCTCAGTGCTGATTTAATTCCTGGAACTTCTTCACAGTGTCAGTAAAGGGTCAAAATTGATAGCATTTTAGTGAGGCAGCTTTTCTGAAAACAGTTTTTGTTTCTTGCACCAGACTGACATGAACATGTTTAAAATAAAGCAAGCTGGTATTGAGATACCATGTGTGAGGGTAAGGAGCCTAACGATCGTGCACTCACAGAGCCAGGATCTGGCTGTATTTAATAAAGCAATAATGATCCTGGCTTACGTTTTATATTGCATCTTTTATTAGAATCCAAAAGGAGTACAGAGCACTTTATGCTATGAATGGCATAGCAAAGCTATTTTATCCTGGAACAGCAGCTACTGGTGGGAGTGAAGAGCAACAACCAGAGTATAACCCTCCCATACATGACAAGGAGACAAGGGAATGACAGGGAGAGAAGAGAAATATCTGACTAATGTGTAAGGGGGCGATTTAATTATAGGCAAAATGTAATTTCCCAAATTGGAATGGGTTAGGTTACACGAGTATTAATATCCACATCTTCCAAAATATGCCATGAAGTGTTTGGAATATTGATGTGATAGCTCAAGCATTTCCTAACAGTGGCTGTAGACGAACAAAAATACCTGAACTGCGTAAATTCATTCAGACCTCTCTCTTGCATGCTGAATTTAGCTGTGAGGTGGCCAAATCTTTGGGGAGGGATATGTTTGGCACATTCACAAGGAAAGAATCTTCTATGATGAAATAAGAGTATTCAAATATGCAACAAGCCAGACTATTCTCCTTGAATGATCTGTGTTAAGCATTGGAAATCCTCTAAGGCTCCTGACTACAGTCTCTAAGGATTCTGCACATCCTCATCCAAACTGAAACATCATACTCACTCATCCTACAGCACAGACCTCCCTGCTGCAACCAAACTGTGCTGACTGTGTCCTTCCTCTACTTTATATCCAAAGACCTTCATCAGAATCATAGAATAATTAGGCTTGGAAAGGACCTTAAGATCATCTAGTTCCAACCCCCCTTCCATGAGCAGGGATACCTCACACTAAACCATGTCACCCAAGGCTCTGCCCAACCTAGAATTGAACACTGCTAGGGATGGAGGACACCAGAACCACACACAATACTCCAGGTGAGGTCTCACGAGAGCAGAGGAGAGGGGCAGGATCACCTCCTTCAACTTGCTGGTCACGCTCCTTTTGATACAGACCAGGATACGGTTGCTTTCTGGGCTGCAAGCGCACACTGTCGGCTCATGCTCACTTTTTCATCGACCACCACCCCCAAGTCTTTCTCTGCAGGGCTCTGAATCTCCTCTCTCCCCAACCTGTAGCTGTGCCTGGGATTGCTTCGACCCAGCTGTAGGATCTTGCACTTGGCATGGTTAAACTTCATGAGGTTGGCATCAGCCCACCTCACAAGTGTGTCAAGGTCCCTCTGGATGGCATTCCTCCCCTCCAGTGTATCCACCAAACCACAGAGTTTGGTGTCATCAGCAAACTTGCTGAGGGTGCACTCAGTCCCACTGTCCATGTCAG
>NDXB01015261.1:64626-80239 GCA_002631895.1 Agapornis roseicollis | reverse complement strand
TTACAACTTTTTTTTTTCCATTTTTTTTTTTTTTTTTTTTTTTTTCATTTACCTATGCTTGCAATGGTTTTTCAGATGCACCTCTTTCCCTTAAGAATTGTTGAGGCAGCAGTCACGGACAACACTGAGACAATCCATGTGATCACGAGAATGCCATTTTATTAGACAAAGTGTCAACCTTATATAGAGATTCTTAGCACAGCTACACAGATTTGGTAATTGTTGATTTGGCACCTTAACCCTTAACAATGCTAGGATTGGATAACATCATCCCGGGAACTTGAGCCCCAGAACTTCCCAGCTCCCCCTCTCCTCCACCTACCTTTGAGTTCTCACAGCTGGTGTTTCTTTTACTCCCTAATCCACGGCCTTCAGTTTATCTCAACTCCATAAGAAAAAGAAGAAGAGTAATTGTGGTGGGTGACTCCCTTCTGAGGGGAACAGAAGGGCTCATTTGTTGACCAGATCTGTCCCACAGGGAGGTCTGCTGCCTACCTGGGGCTAAGATTAGAGACGTTAAAAGGAAACTCTCTGATCTGGTGCAGCCCTCTGACTACTGTCCACTGCTGGTTTTTCAGGTTGGCAGTAATGAAATTATTACAAGGAGTTCAAGGGCAATGAAGAGAGACTTCAGGGCCCTGGGACAGCTGGTTAGAGGGTCTGGAGTGCAAGTGGTGTTTGCCTCCATACCTGTGATGAGCAATGATGAAGGGATAAATAGGAAGAGTGTTCAGATTAACGTATGGCTACGTGACTGGTGCCAAAGGCAGGGTTTTAGCTTTTCAATCATGGGCTGCTATTTGAGACACCTGGTTTGTTGGTGGCAGGTGGGATACAGCAGTCCCAGAGAGGGAAGAGGTTTTTGGGGCAGGAGTTAGTGGGCCTCATTGACAGGGCTTTAAACTAGACATGAAGGGGGAAGGGGAGATAACTGGGCCTGTTAGGGACAAGCCCAAGAGAAACATGCTGGGGTTTGCAGGATGGCAGACTAGGGAGGACTCTCAATCTGTTGTTTCATTTGAGGGATTGGATAGTTGTTTAGACCCTGTCCTGCAGGAGAAACAGGGTACTAGGGCAAGAGTTATCGGAGCTCACTCACAGAGCTTTAGGTTAGATTCAAAGTGGGAGGGGGCTGTAGCTCGGTTTGAACTAGTGGGGCATTGGTCTAGTATTAATGTAGACCAGAAGGCCTCCCGCCTCCCAAGGGTGCCATTAGCGTGCTCTGCTTGCTCCCTGAAATGCCTGTACACCAATCCACACAGCATGGGGAATAAACAGGAGGAGTTAGAAGTCTGTGTGCAGTCTAAAGGTTATGATCTGGTGGCAATTACGGAGACATGGTGGGACAGCTCACATGAATGGAATGTGGTCATGGATGGCTATGCCTTTTTTAGGAAAGATAGGTCAGCAAAGCGAGGTGGTGGAGTTGCTCTTTATGTGAGAGAGCGACTAGAATGTGTTGAGTTCTGTCCAGAGGCAGATGAGGCGCAAGTGGAAAGTCTGTGGGTATGAATAAAGGGGCAGGCTGGTACAGGTGATACAATTGTGGGGGTCTATTATAGACCTCCTGATCAGGACGAAGGAGTTGATGAGGCTTTCTACAGGCAGCTGAAAGCAGCCTCATGACTGCATGTCTTGGTCCTCATGGGGGGTTTTAACTACCCCAATATTTGCTGGAAGACTTACATGGCCAATCATTCACAGTCTAGGAGGTTCCTCCAGTTCATTGATGATAACTTCTTAATGCAAACAGTGGACAAACCTACTAGGAGAGGAGCGCTGCTGGATCTAGTGCTCACCAACAAGGAGGGTCTGGTTGAAGCGGTGATGGTCAATGGCAGCCTTGGCTGCAGTGACCATGAGATGGTGGAGTTTGGGATCCTGTGTGGGAGGAATAGAATACCTAGCAAGGCCGCATTTCTGGATTTCTGAAGGGCCAACTTTGGCCTCTTCAATCAATTGCTAAGGGAAGTCTCATGGGAAAGGGTACTAGGTGATAAAGGGGCACAAGATAATTGGTCAGCATTCAAGGACCGATTATTCCAAGCTCAGGATCAGAGCTTCCCAGTGGGTAAGTAAGTAAGGGAATCAAGTAAGTAAGGGTAATCAAGTAAGGGAACCAGGAGGCATGGTTGAACAAGAACTCCTGGGCAAACTCAGGTGGAAAAGGAGAATCTATGGACTATGGAAGGAGGGTCTGGCCACTTGGGAGGAATATAGGACAGTTGTTAGAGGATGTAGGGAGGCAATTAGGACACCTAGGGCCTCTTTGGAACTTAATCTTGCAAGTCAGTTTAAGAACAATAGAAAAGGCTTCTTCAAGTACATAGCGAGTAAAACTAACACAAGAGGCAAAATAGGCCCACTGCTGAACGAGGTGGGTGCCCTGGAGACAGAGGATCTAAAGAAGGTGGAGGTGCTGAATGTCTTCTTTGCCTCTGTCTTTACTCCTGTGGACTCCAGATTCCTAGAGCCCCAGAAGGAGTCAGGATAAAGGAGGAGTTTGCTTTGGTAGATGAGGATTGGGTTAGGGATCAGTTAAGCAATCTGGACATCTATAAATCGATGGGTCCAGATGGAATTCACCCACGGGTGCTGAGGGAGCTGGTGGACGTCATTGTTAGGCCGCTTTCCATCATCTTTGGTAAGTCGTGGGAAACGGGAGAGGTGCCTGAGGATTGGAGGATGGCAAATGTCACTCCAGTCTATAAGAAGGGCAAGAAGGAGGACCCGGGTAATTACAGACCGGTCAGCCTTACCTCCATCCCTGGAAAGGTGATGGAACATCTTATTCTTGACACCATCTCTAGATATATCAAGGACGAGGGGGTCATTTAGAGCAGCCAACATGGTTTTACCAAGGGGAAGTCATGTTTGACCAACCTTATAGCCTTCTATGAGGAGGTAACTAAGTGGTTGGATGATGGTAGAGTGGTAGATGTGGTCTTTCTTGATTTCAGTGAGGCATTTGATACTGTCTCCCACAGCATCCTCATAGATAAGCTAAGGAAGTGTGGGCTTGATAATCAGGTACTGAGGTGGATCAAGAACTTGTTGAAAAGAAGAAGGCAGAGAGTTGTGGTCAATGGGGCAGAATGTAGCTGGAGGTCTGTGACCAGTGGAGTCCCTCAGGGGTCGGTGCTGGGATCGGTACTGTTTAATATTTTCATCAACGACCTGGATGAGGGAACTGAGTGTACCCTCAGCAAGTTCGCTGATGATACTAAACTGGGAGGAGTGGCTGACACACCAGAAGGCTGTGTTTCCATTCAGCGAGGCCTGGACAGGCTGGAGAGTTGGGCGGGGAGAAACTTGATGAAATTCAACAAGGGCAAGTGTAGAGTCTTGCATCTGGGGAAGAACAACTCCAGGTACCAGTACAGGTTGGGGGTTGACCTGCTGGAAAGTAGTGAAGGGGAAAGGGACCTGGGGGTCCTGGTGGATGGGAGGATGACCATGAGCCAGCAATGTGCCCTTGTGGCCAAGAAAGGCCAATGGCATCCTAGGGTGCATTAGAAAGGGTATGGTTAGTAGGTCAAGAGAGGTTCTCCTCCCCCTCTACTCTGCCTTGGTGAGGCCGCATCTGGAATATAGCATCCAGTTCTGGGCCCCTCAGTTCAAGAAGGACAGGGAATTGCTTGAAAGAGTCGAGCGCAGAGCCACAAAGATGATGGAATGGAACATCTCCCTTATGAGGGGAGGCTGAGGGAGCTGGGTCTCTTTAGCTTGGAGGAGACTGAATGTTTACAAATAAGTAAAGGGTGCGTGTCAGGATGATGGAGCTAGGTTCTTTTCAGTGATGTCCAGTGATAGGGCAAGGGGCAATGGGTGTAAACTGGAGCATAAGAGGTTCCATGTGAACATCAGGAGAAACTTCTTTACTGTGAGAGTGACAGAGCAGTGGAACAGGTTGCCCAGGAATGTTGTGGAGTCTCCTACATTGGAGATATTCAAGGCCTGCCTGGACAAGTTCCTGTGTGATGTAATTTAGGTTACCCTGCTCTTACAGGGGGGTTGGACTAGATGATCTTTCGAGGTCCCTTCCAACCCTTCGGATTCTGTGATTCTGTTACTGTTCTCAGGCAGGCTGCCTTACACCAAGGCCTCTGGACTGCTCACAAAATGTCAGCTGTTACATAGCCTATCCACAAAGAATAGCTCACTAAAGAAAGAAGATCCTTAATGATGATTTATGGTTCCCTTAGAAAACCTTAAGAACCAATCTTTTGTGACCCCATTTCACAGAGCTGTGTGCAGTCCTCATGACATTGGCAGTGTTTGTGTTTTCCTTTTAAAGAGGCATTTTCTTTAACACTATCCACCCCAATTGCAACCTCTAATCAATTTGTTATGGGAAATAAAAAAAGAAATCCCGAACCTCTGTCACGACATTGATGGCCACCTTTACTTTCCCTTCCCATTCCTGTTTCAGTATACAGGTGCATTTCCTGTATATTCTTACAAGACTACAAGAAATGGAGGCAGTTGCTTTTGCTGATTCATGGTCTGTTGATCCTTATGTCAGTACCAGTATAGAATCATAGAATAGTTAGGGTTGGAAAGGACCTTAAGATCATCTAGTTCCAACTCCCCTGCCATAAGCAGGGACACCTCACACTAAACCATGTCACTCAGTGCTTCATCCATAAAGGAGGACCTGTGTTCTTTCAGTTATAACAGAGTTTTAACTCCGTTCTGATAACTGTATGCAGTGGGAGATTCATAGGCAATGTGTGGTGTACCAGCTCCGATGCACAGGACCACAGTTTTACATAACACATATAAAAGATAGGATACAATGTGATAAATTCCAAAGTAATTATTCTTTCTCTCTGCCTAAATGTTACTGTCACAATAAGACTACTGTACTCCCTCAAAAAAACCCAAACCAAACCAAAGAAAAATTAATAAGCAAAAATGTGGCCATGAAGAAACAATGCAATCTGTCATATTTATGATACAGTATGTCTGAAATGCAGTTAATTTGTTAACACTAAACTACAAAACTGAAAGTGAGGAAACAGAACAAAAAAACTCAATGGACAGGGAAAATTACCAGCTTATCTAGAGAGCTTGATATGAAGTCAGTGAGGTCAAGTATCAATCTTACAACAGTGGCACTTCCTTGATAAGAAAATTTAATGTGTGTGTGTGCTTTCAGGTAGTGGAGCATACTGATATTTTTTTTATCTTTTAGCTATTGAGACTTGTGCAAGCAGGACATTAGAAATGGCAAATGATGCATTTGTCTTCTTGGTTATGTAATACTTAAAATTTCCCTGGAAGGGTGGAGTGTGGAAGATTCAGGTAGTGAAATAGTTTAAAGTTGCAGAAAAATGGATTGAATACAAACATTCATAAGTTAATGGACAAAGCCTTGGGTGGCATGGTTTAGTGTGAGGTGTACAAGCCTATGGCAGGGGGGTTGGAACTAGATGATCTTAATGTCCTTTCCAACCCTAACTATTCTATGTTTCTATGATTAATTACAGGATTGCACATACATCCTTTAGTTCGCAAACACTGTGTTCTTTTAAAATAGATGAATATTTACAAAAAAGAGTTAGTTGATGTCTGATCTTTAAAACTACCATGTGTTTACATGATTTGTATTGAAACTATAATGTTTCTAGTGCTGAAGTTTACTTATTTATCACTGTTTGCTACAGAAGAATTTAAATGATTTTTGGCACTGGAGCTCAAATTAATAATATGCATGTATGTTTTAATGGTGGATGAAAGGATGTTTATTAATTTATTTTTTAACACAATTGTATAGAGGATATTGAACATGCAAGAACATAATTTTCTTATGGCTTGGTACAAAGATGAGAAAAATTATCTATCTGGATACACATTCCTGGTAATGATGTACATCATCAAACTCCAGAAACGACATATAAGGCAACTCAAAGGCTTCCAAAACATGTAAAATATTGTTGCTGCAAATCCTTTCTATGAACAGCCAGGTCAAATTTGACCCTGCTGCAACTGTGTGAGGTTGTACAAGGTGGTTGGTGCATAAATAGTAAAAGAAAATTAGGTTAAAAATTATACTACATTCTGAGTAACCAAACACTCAGCAAGCCTGTGAATTTTACAGATATTTTGTTGTGATATTAAACAGAGTGTAGAGAAGCAAAATTTGGTGATTCTGTGTTTTTAGGAACCGAACACAGTAGTGCTCTAATATGAAGGATTTTATTTCAGTGGTTTGGTAGATACTATGCTCCCCCACAGATACAAATCCTTCTCATGCACAGGCAAGCATTGAATACAATTTACGTAAGAATGGCTTAAAGATAAAAAAATAACATTCATTAGTGAGTCTTAGAGCCTTCTTTTTTACACTCTCCTGGAGAAACTCCTACTTGGTATTCCCTCATCTCTGCATATCCAGTGCAGCATAAAAAAAAAAAAAAGGCAGCACAATTCCAGTGTTAGCACTTAATTCTTTAGAAGATGATATCCCAGGAAACTTATGCAGATTTTTATAATTTGTTCCATTAGAAGGAGAACATGAATCCCTGCCATCTCTGGAATAATACAGAATTCTAGTGGAATATATACTTTTCATATGCATTCTAATCTTTGTGCTTTTATACATGCACAAACAAATACACGAATTTCTATAGTAACAGAAACCAAATTATGTAATTAGTTTATATAAGAATTCATATACCAGTAATACTGTTAATAAACTGCAGAATATGAGTTACCAGTTGTTTTGGCATTGTTTGTAGCTGTTTGCACATTTGAATGTATTTACAGTAGCTTCTATTCTTTTAATATTGGTATAACATTCCCAAGATGGCACAGTTGAAGAACAGGAAAAATCTGGCCTGTGAAGGTCACATTGATAATTTAACACAATTATTTAATAAGACAAGGAGTAATGGCTTTAAACTGAAAAATGGTAGATGTAGATTGGATATTAGGAAGAAATTCTTTACTCTGAAAGCTGGCAAGAAACTGGAACAGTTTGACCAGAGAAGTTGTGGCTGCCCCATCCTTGGAAGCGCCAGATTGGATGAAGCTTTGAGGAATCCGGTCTAATGGAAAGTGCTACTGCCCATGGCAGGATGGTTGGACCTAGATGATATTTAAGGTCCCTTCCAACCAAAACAATACTATGATTCTATGTCCGAAGAATTTTGCTTATGATGACCAACATACAAAAATGTATTTAGTCCTATGTTAAGTATCTCAGGTATAAATTTTAGAGAAAATCAGTTATTTATCATAGTTCAGAGATGTCCAAATAATGTAGAAATACCTGTAGAAAGTATATGCAAAAAAAGTCCTTTGAATACTTTTTAATTTGAATTCTAATACTGTTGGAGTCACTAAAGCCACGTAATTTGTCACTGATTCATACTGCCTAACCACTGTGGTGTGCATGAATTCACTCCCATGTATATTTGTGAGTAGAATCTGTGTTATATCTGGGACCTAGTAATGCAGTTGTACGTGATTCTTCAAAATCAATGTGAAACACAGGTTTGGTTATTCTCTGAGATGTGACTTAATTAGTTAATCTAGAATTATGGATAAAATTAAAGATGAGAAAATAGGGATATGAAAAAATATGCAATTTGTTAGAAATGAATATGGCTATATACTGTTTGATAGGAAACTTCTTGAACTTTTCATTATCATTTTACACATGTGCAAAAGGAAACAGGAAACAAATTAATCCTTTGCTTATTTCCATAGGTTATTAAACCCTGTATCATGACAACCTTTATCTTGCTTTTTTTTTTTTTTGCTTTTGTTTTTGGGTACAAATTCTGCAGATATAACTGATGCCTGTGAGTTACTGTGAAAATAGATTGTCATAAGTTTCAGAAAAAAAACAGCCAGCAGCATAGAGATACTGGTTAGAGACAAAGTAAATCCCATGCTTAAACCCATAGCCTAAAGTTAAGACAAGTGACTTTGCCTCCCAGCAGGATTCTTCTGCTCAAGCTATTTGCTTAGCTTCTGTTTATAGTTCTTCCTTATCAGTAAAATATGGGCAGCGGCGTTTTACAGGGTAATTGCATCTATTCCATACACACAAAAGGAGAAGCTGACTTCTATGTTTTGAGTAACTGTGCTGAATATTACATAATCCCTTATATCTGGCAAGGTGTTAGGGTTATAATTGCAGTAAAAATGGGAGATGATTAGACACCATGATCAAGCAAGTTATGTAAACACAGATAGGTCAGGGCTCAGCTTTGTTTTGGAATTCAGGAGTTGCTGACAAAATCCGACAACAGTATCTTCAATACTGCAATCCAAACAAAAAAGCTTTAAAAAAGTTACATTAAAATAATTCAAAGAATTAAGGATGTGGGCAACCTAATGAGTATGTTCAGAAAAACAGACAGTCCCTTATATAAACAAAGTAGCACAACTGACATTTAAAATTGAGACTGATGATTTTAAAACTGCACATTTTTTTCCCTCTTGAAGATAATTTAATAGCAAACAGGAAAACATATATCTGGAAACAACAATTTCAGGAGTCAATAATTTCATGGAATGAATAACTGATTTTCTTAGAAAAACAGACAATATGAAGTTTATTTATTTTGGATTCAGGTTTGAATGGCTTTTTTGCTAGAGCTATCAGTTAAAAGATGTCATTGTCACTTACTTTTCATTCCGTGACAGATGGACTTACTTTCAATCAAATCTAAGAAAAAAAATCCTTTTTGTTTCCCCATTAAAAATACATATAGTCCTATAGATGTGAATACTACAATATGAATAAAGGAAAATATGAGATTTTAAAATTAAATCATATTACTAACTGTTTAAGGTTCACACTTAATTTGTGAATGCAGTATAACTACTTTGCCTAAGCTAAGATGTTTTTTTGTGCTTACAGGGAATCAGATGTTTTTGCCAGTAAATATCTTATGAAAAAGAGCAGGGATTTGAAGCAGGACATCCCATGCCATTCAAAAGCAAGACTTATGAGCAAAGGTGAATTCACTTTGTTCAGTTTGGCTAAGCTTGAGGCATGACCTCATGGGAGTCTACATTTTCCTCCAGGGGAGCAGCAGAGAGGGAGGTGCTGATCTCTCTTTGGTAACAAGCAATGGGAAATGAGGAAATGGAATGAAGCTGTGTCAAGGGAAGACCAGACTGGTCATGAAGAAAATGTTCACTCACTGACGGCATGGTCAGTCACTGAAAGAGGCTCCCCAGCGAAGTGGTCACATGGCCTGTCAGAGCTTGAGAAGTACCTGGACAATGCTTAGTAATATGGTTTAGTTTTAGGTAATCCTGCAAGAAGCAGAGTTGGACTTGATCATTCTTATTGGGTCCTTTCCAACTTGAGATATTCTATGGTTCTACCACTGATCTCTGTGTTTGAGTGCACAGGTGTGTTTCTCTTTTCTTAAAGTTTCCAAAAGGATTCACTTTGGTTTCTCAAGGATAGGGAAAAGCAGATATAGGAAATCAAAATGTTCTCATGTTCTTGTAAATCCATATGCCTTCTTAAATCTATATATAGATCTAACATTCTAGGTCTGGAAAAGCATCATTCTTCGGTGACAAAATTTAGGTTCCTAATTTTTATTATGCAATTTAAAGCTATGTAGAAATTCTTGAGCTAATCACAGAAGCAGTACATTCAGCTGATATAGTTATTCTTGGTTTTCCTCTCTACACTTGCTGGTTAAATTCAGAGCTCAGCCCCAAGTCCCAGTTTCCTGACCACCTTGGCTCATGCTGAGGGAAAAATGTACCTACAGATATAACAGACAAGACTGCACCAGATCCCTTTTTGTACCCTACCCTACCTATACAGGCTTTACATCTTCAAATGCCCTTGCACGCTCTTACAATATACCTCATAGCTTGATACCCTCTCTTTAACTCCATAAAATGTGGCTTAAATGGGTATTTATTCTTTGTACACTGTATTTTGGATTGGAGGTACTCACCTTGAACAGAGTGCATTCTTCTTACCCTAGCTGTTGGCCTGAGGGTTAAATGTGTCATCTTGATGTATGCTCTATGTTGATGTAATCTAAAGAACCAGCAAGAAGGGGAAAATGAAGCTCAGTTCAGTATCACTGCTTTTAGCCTAAAGCTCACTTAGTTATGACCAGTTATCTCTGTGCAGCACTGTACTGCTAAAATATAACAGTAGGCTAACGAAAATATTAGATGAAGCCATAATTATGCAAAGCATTTCAGCATTCCATTTGCTGAGCTAAGGACTCAATATTATAATGCTACAGCACACAGTCCTATCTTGCAAAAAGTTCATGTTTCCTTAGATCAATCCAGCTATTACTAATTCAGATACTAATGATGCTTTTTGAAATAGCTGAACTATGGTTATACAGAGATAGTTCTGGTGTTTTTTTCTAATAACTGAACAGAAAAATACAGACTTTTATACTTTTCCCCATTGATGACAATTTTAAACCCAATTTTGTTCTATTTCAGAGAACCCTCTGAACCTATTAAACTTATTCATGAGCTGTTCTGCACAGGCTATTTATTTCACTATGCTGAAGTAGGGTGTGTATCTTTAAATGATAAGGTTATGGATACATAGTATGCAACTGATGTAAAAACAACAAAAAAACAAAACCCCTATAAGAAGTAGAAAAGAAAAACAGATGAACAGTGAAATCTAAACAATTCAACTCCTACACAGCTGCCTTGAATTTATCTAAGGGAGAAATAATGTGGACAGGTTGCCTGACAATGGACATTTTGTGAGCAATCCAGAGACCTTGGTGTAAGGCAGCCTGCCTGAGAATAGAAACAGAGTCAAGATAAACTGAAGGCCATGGATTAGGGAGTAAAAGAAACACTGGCTGTAAGAACTCAGAAGTAGGCGTAGGAGAGGGGGAGCTGAGAAGTTCTGGGGCTTGAGTTCCCAGGACAGTGTTATCCAATCCTAGCATTGTTAAGGGTTAAGGTGCCCAATCAACAATTGCCAAATCACTGTAGCTGTGCTAAGAATCTCTATATAAGGTTGACACTTTGTCTGATAAAATGGCATTCTCTTGATCACATTGATCGTCTCAGCGTTGTCCATGACTCCCGCATCAACAAAATAGTGTTAATCAGATCTAAAGAAAATCCTTTCTAGAATACTTAACTTTTCTTTTTTCCTTTTTATGTCACCAATAACATGAGTAGTTTTATCATTATTTTTGTAGATGAAAGCATAAAACATATAATAAATCGTGTTATGGTGGCATATGAAATGCAAAGGCTTAAAATCCTTTATGTCATCTAAAACTGCAATTCCTAATAATGAATACCAATGCTAAGGAAAAAGTAATTTGAGACTTACTAGAAACAAGAAGAAAAAAAGAAGCAAAAAAAGCCAGGACCCTGTTAGCATGAAAAGAACCAATTCTGCAAGAGGGAAAAAATAGTCTCAATGCAATACTGAATGTTACTAAAGTAAAAGCCACCAACGCAGATAATTAACAGTGATCAGAATCACCTTCTCTGAACATACCTTTTGTTTTATTCTTATAAAGTAGCAGACAGAGCTTTTATATAATACTTCTATCTCCAGAAGGTTCCTTTCGAAATATTAATAGATGTTCCAGTACTCTTCACAATTTATACATAATCTGTCATTCTTCAGAACAGAAACAATGAGCTGATTAATGCAGTCACAGAAATTAAGGGTTCAAAGTATCTTTAGGAGATTATCTGGTCCAGGTCACAGCTCAGAGGCATAACTAAATGGGTCTAGAACAGGTCTGACAGAATGCTATTGTCGTTTTCTGAATGTCTGCTTTAAGTAAGGTCTAATACTGTGAATTAAACAGTCTCCCTAGGAAATGTGTTTAACTATGATATCCTAATCTATATCAAGTATATTTTAAATTCATTTAAGCTCATTATTTTTCACTAAATATTTTTATTATGCATGTCTACTCTTTGCAGATATAAAGAACTACTTTCACTATCTGTTTTGAGAAAAGCTTTTTCATATTTTTGATATCCTACACGACATCCTTGTCCCTAAATTGGAGAGACATCAATTTGATAGGTGGACCACTCAGTGCATAAAGAACTGGTTGGATGGCCACACGCAAAGAGTTGTGCTCAATGGCTAAGTGTCTGGCTGGAGACCAGTGACGAGTGGTCCCTCAGGTATTGGTGTTGGGACCGGTCTTGTTTAACATCTTTGTCACTGACATGGACAGTGGGATTGAGTGCACCCTCAGCAAGTTTGTTGATGACACCAAGCTGTGTGGTTCGGTGGATACGCTGGAGGGAAGGAATGCCATCCAGAGGGACCCTGACACGCTTGTGAGGTGGGCTGATGCTAACCTCATGAAGTTTAGCCATGCCAAGTGCAAGGTCCTACACCTGGGTCAGAGCAATCCCAGGCACAGCTACAGGTTGGGCAGAGAACAGGTTGAGAGCAGCCCTGTGGAGGACTTGGGGGTGGTAGCTGATGAGAAAATGAACATGAGCCAACAGTGTGTGCTTGCAGGCCAGAAAGCCAACTGTGTCCTGGGCTGCATCAAAAGGAGCATGACCAGCAGGTTGAAGGAGATTATCCTGCCCTTTTACTTTGCTCTCCTGAGACCTCACCTGGAGTATTGTGTGCAGTTCTGGTGTCCTCAACATAAAATGGACATGGAGCTGTCGGAAAAAGTGCAGAGTAGGGCCACCAGCATTATCAGGGGACTGGAGCCTCTCCCATACGAAGACAGGCTGGGAAAGTTGGGGCTGTTCAGCCTGGAGAAGAGAAGGCTGCGTGGAGACCTCCTAGCAGTCTTGCAGTATCTGAAGGGGGCCTATAGGGATGCTGGGGAGGAGCTCTTCATTAGGGACTGTAGTGACAGGACAAGGGGTAACGGGTTCAAACTTAAACAGGGGAGGTTTAAATTGGACATAAGGAAGAAATTCTTTCCTGTTATGGTGGTGAGGCATTGGAATGGGTTGCCCAAGGCAGTTGTGAGTGCTTCATCCCTGTCAGTGTTCAAAGCCAGGTTGGATGAAGCTTTGGGTGACACGGTTTAGTGTTAGGTGTCCCTGCTTATGGCAGGGGGAAGTTGGAACTAGATTATTTTAATGTCCTTTCCAATCCTAAGTATTCTATGATCTATGATTCCATGTATTTTTAAATCTTTTTCCCAGTCCTTCAATGGTCGTCTTTTCTAAATCCCTTTTTAGCAGAACAATTTTCATTACACATAATATTTACCATCAGTTTTAAAAACCCCTCAGGCAGTTTGTATGTTCATAACTCATTTCTGTGAAAAAAAATCAACCCTCTCCAAAATGTTGCCAACTTAGTTAAGAGATCAGATTATGTCAGATTATTATGTTTCATAGTTTGAGAGAGGCAAAACTGACACTTAACAAGTGAGTGAAGAAAAGAAGAAATTTATCTTTGGTACCAAAATGATTCATTATCACTCCTCCATGATAAGCAATGCATCTTAAATAGAAACATAAACTTTTGATCTTGCCTTTCCATTGTATAGCAATAATTCAGCTAACTATTCATGTGATTTTCACATCTGTTTTACTAGTTGTGAATGCTCCATCCCTGGCGGTGTTCAGGGCCAGGTGACATGGTTTAGTGGGAGGTGTCCCTGCCCATTGGCAGGGGGGTTGTAACTAGATGATCTTAAGGTCTTTTCCAACCATAACTACTCTATGATTCTATGACAAATTGTCAAATATAGAGTATTAATTTAATTACTATGAACTACATTTATAACATCTGCTTTTGATTTGCATAATAGGTGATGATAAAATAGTTATTCCTTTGAGTAAATGGTAAATGCATTCTAAATTTACAGTTGCCAGAATCAGTTACTTAGCTGAACATTACTGTCAAATGTTTCTATAGAATTTCATTGTGAATTGTTCATAAAAAACATGCAATGATATCTACTAACATACTATGGCTACAACGTACATTTATTTTGGTATCCAGAACTGCTAAACAGACTTTTTCTAGATGCATTTTGATATTAACTTGAACAACTCCTGTTTCAGTTGCTTTTTAATGCACATAAAAGTTGCTATTGTCATTACATTCTTAACCAAAAAAAATATATTCAGTTACTATCTTCCAAGTTGCCTGTAGTTTTGTTTTTTCTTTTTTCCAGAAAAATACACATGGACTGATTTATATTTAAAAATACCACTGTTTTAAAAAATCAAATAACTGTGATAAAGTAACAGATGCCTAGAGAGAAACAGAAAGTATTCCAGAACATTGTATGCAACAGCAGGAATTAACTTTACAGTTACGTTAATTTCTCACAATATAAACCATGACAGGGTACCTCTATAAGAAAGAACCTTTTATTTAGTAAAATGCCAAATTATGTAGTTAGAGAAAACATTATGATTGAAACACGATTCATGTCTATTGTATGATCCACATTCATTATTAAGATTAAGCACACTGAATGCTTTCTAATCATATTGATCTTAACTACTGAATATTTTAAATATTTATGTGCTTTTTTTTTTTTTCAAGTGTATATATAACTATATAGGCACACAAACTGACAGCTGATCTTATAGTGCTGAGCAATAATTCTAAAATGTCTCACTAAAGTTTTCTGCATCTAGCTGGGTCAAACCTTTACTGTGCAAGTTACATTCAAGTTCACGTAAATTTATCTCCTTTTTACTTCTCCACAGATTTGTTCAACCACCTGCTGAATTCTGTGGCCTATACCATCTGTTAAACTGGAGTCCAAGTCTTCCCTCAATAGCAAAACTCCCCTAATATTCACACTGTAAACATCGAAGTTCACATTAAAAGGTTTCCTCATGCTATATTCCAGAAGCTGTTCAGTGATTTGGGCTGCATCCAGACTATAAAAGAAAAAGGCCAGACACAAGGGTAAGGACCGGTATATGATTTTTCTTATCACTGAATAGCTTGAACAAAAAAATGGCTGGGTTTTTGCTTGGCAACAGACTTTGTCCTACCCTGTGACTGATCATGATGAGTGTCAGCCAACAGCTTTTCTCAACAGGCAGCTTGAACAGGACTGTATGGTTTTGCAGAAGAGTGGGGAGATCAGCTGCATTAGCACAAACCCTGTACTTGGAAACTGTGTGTACTGCTGTCTTCTGATAAGGATTTAATACAGAAATACTCAGACATCATCGATAATCTGAGTTCCAGCATATACTTCGCCAACAAAGCCTGAGTTATGCCTGGGCTGCAACCAACACTTCAGACAAAAAACGCAAGTAGGGTCTTGGCTCTCAGTCTAGTCTTCAGATCTTCTCTTCACTTGGTGACGGAGGTATTGCCAAGGGTTCCTTTGTTGAAATCAATGGATATTTTTACCTGAACCCCAAATTCTTAGAATCTTACAGGACTCCTGTCAAATGTGGTAAAAATGTTTCCAAAACAAAAAACACTGAAACAAGCTCCTAGAGGCCACTGGGTTTATTTTGCTTAGTGTTTAAAAGCTATCTGTGTTGGAGTTAGAAACTGAAAACCCATGAATTAAATCTACCTCAAGCTGTTGAGCTACTTTACTTCAAATACAGGCACTTATCTGTAATGGGGGAGATACCAGTGACATTAAAAGCAATGAGGGGTTAATTATGATGATTCAAATTAAAAAAAAAAAAAAAA
>NDXB01015261.1:25984-60361 GCA_002631895.1 Agapornis roseicollis | reverse complement strand
AAAAAAAATAAAAAACACAAAAAGAAATCATTTAAAAAAAAAAAAAAAAAAAATAAAGTACAAAAATCCCTTAAGGTAATGCTTCCTGACCTTTCAGTTACTTCAATAACTAACTGCTCTTTAATTTTTTCCAAATACAATTTTCAGACCATTTGGGTGACATTTTGAATCATAATGCCAAAGAACATGTTTAATTGATAATGAGAACAGAGCTGATAAACTAAGATTCCTAAAGTTTAAACTAAAATTTCCTAAAGTTTACCCAGAGGCTGAAAGACAGCAATCACTGTGTTATCAGCATTGCCCTAATGGTCACTTTAGGCATTTAGAATGAGTTGCTAATTAGGCCATCAAGAGTGCAGGGATTTACTTGTAACACTTCAGGGTTAAAGACATTCCAGATGATAGACACATTTTTGGCTACCTCAGGAAATAAAAATGTTAACCATCTTCACTGATTTTAAATTGCAGTTGACAGGATCTGAAAATAAAATA
Organism: Agapornis roseicollis; assembly: GCA_002631895.1. Lineage (NCBI taxonomy): Eukaryota > Metazoa > Chordata > Aves > Psittaciformes > Psittacidae > Agapornis > Agapornis roseicollis. The sequence continues at coordinate 59,866 of NDXB01015261.1, read as the reverse complement.
AATATCTGACCCTTGTCATATTGAGTTTAACTGCTAGTTGGGCAAATGTTGATGAGTCGGAAGAGTGACAGTCTTCACTAATATTCACATGTTTAAGGCTTATCTGCATGTGAGTATGTGTAGGGTTTTTACAAGAAGACATTGAGAACACAAGACCTTGAATAAGGGTTTGAAACCCTGAAAACTTGTCTGGTTTTTCAATTGTTATTTGACTTAAAAACTCCATACTTAGCTTTTCCTTCAAATAAACTTTCAGTTCAAGAAAATAATTGCTTACAACAGGACTTCTGTTGAAGGAATGAGACTTTAAAACCTAGTAGGAACAGTTTGCTCCCAGCAGATTGGGGTTGATACCCCAAAATGGAGCAAACGAAACTCAGATTCTGGCATCCACTTTATAGATGCTTTATAGAAAAGGGAGATCCTTTTCAGGACATGCTTTGTCAGACTCATTGGCACTGCTGAATTTTTTATACAAATGGCATAGAGGAAACAAACTTGGGATTGTGATTCCTGAATAGGAAGAGACATGTTTCCTGGACATTCAGGTCTGAGAGTGAGACAGAAATGAGACACAGTGATCCCTTCATGAAGCGATTAATTTGATCTAATACGAATGATTAAGCCCTTAACACTACATGATATAATACAGGCTTTCATATGCTGCAGTCTTGAGAACTGCTCCTAGAAGCAGCTGACTCAAGCTAACAGGTCACTGTTTGGGCACCTCATCTCTTTCAGCACCTCAAATCTGAAATCCCAGAAACTCCCTTCTGCTGAAGACTTCAGTTCCATTCCAGCCAAAAAGACAGCTGCTCACATTTTTCCTGGTTTATTTTCCTCTGGCCATGTAAATTTAACTGGCTCACTTGAGGGGTCTAGCAAAATGAATGAGTGCACCTAAGAGCAGCAGATAAATAGATGGAACAAGAGGGTATGGCCTCCTCATTTTGGTAACAGCAAGTTGTTTGATTTGTCTGCCATAAATAGGGTTTATGTCTGCACATCCAACAGCTGTATTTCCTGTGCACATTTTTAGAGGTGGAAGTTAACACCTTTATAGTTATTTGGGGGATAGATGTTATTGTTTGAGAGGGAATAATTGCAAGGAAAAACATATACTTGGTGTCTTTGTTCTTCACTCTTTCTTTAAAAAAAAACACACTAAAAATATATACCAAAAAAACTAATAGAAAGACTGACTGGTTGTTCTCTTTATTGTAGTTGCTTATAAGTTTTGCTTATGCTTCAAATATCTTCAGCATCAAGTGAAATACTAGTGATATAGAAGTCCAACAACACAGTGATATTCTAGCAAAGTTTCATTTCAAGCAGGCCAGCTTGCTCTTTTTAAAGGTGGTGGTGGCAGTGTAACAACAATACTCACCTTCAGGTCTATAACTGGTCTAAGTGTACTTAGTTCTATTTTCCCTATAGAAATGCTGTAAGGATCTTCATGACAGCCAGCTGGGAAAGCAAAAGGACTGCAACAAATCTCTCAATTCAACATAATTTTTACAAGGGGTTAGAGGTACCTGAGCCACTAGTGGAAAGAAACTTTACGAGGGCATTGGAGATGACCTCTTGTTTGTACCTACCTGACTTGCTTTTGGCATTAGCAAGCATTTTGAAGAAGTCTTCAAATCAGGTAAAAAAAACTTTCTCAAACCAAATGCCCTGATCTTATATTACAAAGAAGACAAAGGCACCAGCATCTCTACTGTGTAGCAGGATATTCTTATCAGCTGAACTATCTCAGTGTTCAGGTTATAACCAAAAAGAAAAGAAGAATTGCTACATAATCTCTTGGAAGAGAAACTATTGAAAACTTTTAGAAAAATGTTCAGGAACACTCTTACTTTGAGGAAGCTCCAGAAAGAGATAATTGAAAATCTATTATAGCTACCTACATAGTGTTACTTCATATTTCTTCTGTCCCAATTAGTGATTTTTACTAAGAAAATAATATATATCTATATTTGTACAGGGAACACATGTTAAAGATGACTTTAAAAAGCCATGACCATTTTAGTCAAAATGACTATTCATCAGCAGGTCAAAAGAGGCAATTCTCTCCCTCTATTCCACTCTTATGAGACCCTACATGGCGTACTGTGTCCAGCTCCAGGGCCCACATCAGAAGGACATTGACCTGTTGGAGGAAGCCCACAAGAGGGCCACAAAGATGCTCAGAGGGGTGGAACACCTGTTCTATGACAACAGGCTGAGAGAGTTGGGCCTTTTCAAGCCTGGATAAGAGAAGTCTCAGGGGAGATCTTATAGTAGCCTTCCAATGCATAAAGGGGGCCTACAAGAAATCTTGAAAGGAACTTATTACAAGAATATAGGACAAAGGGGAATGTCTTTACACTGAAAGAGGGTAGATTTAGATTAGATATTAGCAAAAGATTCTTCACTATGAGACACTGGAACAGGTTTCCCAGAGAAGTTGTGGCAGCCTCACACCTGGAAGTGTTCAAGGCCAGGTTGGATGGGGCTTTGAGCAACCTGGTCTAGTGGAAGGTGTCTAACCTCCCATGGCAGGGAGGTTAGAACTAGATGTGCTTTAAGGTCCCTTCAAACCCAAACCATTCTATTATTCTATGATATAATAACATCAGAGAGACTGTTTTTCTACTTCATTAATAAAAAAGAATCCTTTCCAGAAACATCCTCACTGCTGGTCAGTGCTGACTTTTTTTCTCTCTTTCTTTTGTTTTTGTGTGTGTACATGAACCAACAGGGTATCTGAAAGCAACAAGTGACAAAGATTAAAAGCAATTTCAAAGCACCTAATGCTAACATATAATTTATGCATTCAGATACTTTAGTATCAGACACAAGTTTGTGTTATTTAAAATTCATCTTTCAAGATACTGTTGCCTCAAGAACTGTTGCCTTCTGCAGTACCCTGTCTCCATTTCAGCCTCTCCTCATTTCACCCTGATTTTCTCATTTATTTTCTGACTTTTTAGAAAGCACACACAGGAAGTAGAAACACATTATTCTCACCAAGAAAAAAAAGATACATTTTTTTTTTCAATTGGAACTTTCCCGCTCTGAGCTTTCAAACTAAAGCAACACAGACTTCTCTATAATTGTATTTTGGAAAATGCTTTTTATGTCTTCTCTGTTTATGTGGAATATATAAAAGCCAGTCTGAATTTTTAAAAGTCCTTCTTTCTCAAAGTCTGCATGCCTGAAACAATCAAAATGTACTTGATTAAGTAGCATATCATATCGGTAATCTTGGCAACTCACAAACTCTCTGAAAGAGTTCATTTTGTGCCAGGTTCAAAGTATAGGAAGTTTTAAGGATTATACCGAGAGGAAGGTGATGATTCTCCCAGTAAAGTTACATTTAAAAAATATATAAAGACTTCAGGGCTATTTATTTAGTAGAACTAGTCTCGTATTTTCACATATAAGAATAAACCTTGATGAGTTTGATCACAAGGGAGTTACTTCTGTTCCCACTGATTTTTGCTGAGTCAGTAGGCAATCCAGTTGACATCAAGGAATCCACAAGGAATCCACCTCAGTTGGTACAGGACTCAGAGGTAATGTTGAAAATGTTTTAAAATTAATGTCAATTTGCTGACTTTAGCTGCTGTGCTGAGACCAATGATTATTGTGACATACAGGCATTCTGACAAAAACTGCTCCCTATCTTTGTTCTCAGCTATCTGACAAGAAAAAGGGAAGAAAGATTACTTCTCTGTCACATGATGGAGGTATAGTCAGTTGACTGAAGCATTTCCTGCTGTAACATCCCCTACAGGGATGTTATTTCATTATATTCTTTAGAGAGTTTCTAGTGGTGCAGTAGACATGAGAGTGGAAAACATAAAATCACTGCTGTAATGGATTTCAGTCATGAATTCTCTCTTCCTTTGTCTCACATAGACAATGTTAAAAAGATTAAGAGTTTTGATTGGTTTGTCATTCATTTAATCTTTTTCCATGCAGCTCAAAACGTTAATTTTAACATTTTAAATAAATTGTGAAATAAATGATAACTATATTTTATTAAAATTCTTTTCATAAATGTGATAATTTTTTTGTTAATCATTAGCTCCAGAGGGGCATGATTTTGTGAATATTAAATATATAGATTATCTTACTTAGGTACATTCTGTAAAAGATTACCTTTTAATGACTCATAAAAGCAGCAATAAGGCCATAAGAAATATTTAACAACCTTGCTGAGATGGTGTTCTTCCAGTAGCTGTCTTGATTCAGGGAAGCTGAGCAGCTGTGTAATCTCCAGCAAAATCTGACATGTCAGATTTTTGATTTCTGTGATAGAGTACTGCCATTAAAAGTAAACCTTCCAGCTGAAATAAGGAGCAGAAATGAAGGCTAGATTACAAAAGACTGCTTAGAGCGATAGGAACTAATATTTATGTGTTACTTATATTTTGCATATTTAACTTTCAGCTGAAATGTTTTTTACATTCCAGCACTGCTACTACAAGGAGGCCATAAAAAACACTGGTCCGCAGTGGTAGTGTCCTCTTCATGAACACTGTCTGGAATCTCTGCAAATCATCGGACTATTCCAGTTACAGTTCCTGCCTTTCCTAAAACTATAGAACAGCACAGGTTGAAAGGGACATTTGAGCCAGCAAAAATGTGGCAAAGAGCACAGATGAGATTATTTAGCACCCTGTCTAATCATGTCTCGAAAACATCCAGTGATGGTAATTCTACCACATGTCTGGGGAAGCTATTCCAGGGAATGGCTGCTCTTACTCTAAATATTTTTTCTTATGTCAAGACAAACACTCTCCCTGTGCAGCTTGTATCTCTTGCTGCTTGTCTTCTCTATGTAGCTCTTTGTGAATACAGAACCTCCATCCTCTCTGTAACCTCTCTTAAGTACAGGGATCCTGTATGCTCTTCTGAGCATTCTTTTCTCCAGGGGAAAAAAAAAGACCTAACCCTTCATCTTTCTTCATTGGCAAGTTCTGCAGCTATTTGTTTATCATCGCAGTCGTCCTCTGGGCTCTCTTACATCTACCCATATCTTTCTTGAACTGGGAGGACCAGAACTGGACACAGTACTCCAGGTCCAACCTGAAAAATGCTTAGTGGAGTAGGATGATCATGTCTTTATTTGTGTTAGTAATGCCTGTGTGGATGCAGCCCAGGATCTGATTTGCCATTATTGCTGCAGCAGTGCACGGATAACTCGTGTTCAGTCTTTTGTTCACCCCAGGGCACTTTAAGCAAAGCTGCTCCGCAGTCATACAGATCCTAACCTGTTCTGTGCTCCTTGGTTATTTTGTCTGCACTTCTCATTTTTAAACTTTTTTTAACTGTTCTTACTAGCTAGCTCTTCCAGCATGTCCAGATTCTTTCTCTAAGATTTCTCTCCCTTTTGAGATACCCACCTCACCATCCAGTTTGGTGTCATTAGCAAACTTGGTGAGGGTGGTTTTGATCCCATTTATGAAGGTGTTGAACAGTGTGAGCCTAGTATCAATCCCTAGGGGATCTCACTTGTGACAGATTGCCAGCCTGGGTAAAAATAACTGATCACCACTCTGAATGCTGCCAATTTCCTACACATCCAGCTGCCTCTTTTCTTATATTAATGCGTTTTGGTTTGTTGGGGATTTTTTTACCTCTGCAAATCAAGTGATCTAAAATTCAGTCTTATCTTTCAGTCTTATCTTCGAATGGAGATGGTCTTCCAAGACATGGCTAGAATTAAAATGACATGAAAGGTTGCTGTGTCCAGGTGTCTTTCACCTGCCTTACCAGCTGGAGGGTTAGCACTTCTACTTTTCTAAAACTACATTTTTAGATTACAGTTACTACAAGAGCTGTGAATAGGACACATAGGAGTCTATTTTAAGTTTAAATTTTAAAGACAGATTATTCATCAAATGACACTATACCTTAATTAGCTGCAGTGTCTAAAATTTTCTAGTTTGTAGTAAGTTTAATTTATCTATATTTTGCTTCTATTGATTTATAGATATGTTAAGGAAAAGTAGTTCAGAATTAAAGAAAATCATTATAGAAGCCAATAGGCTTATACTGAACTTGTTGTGACTACAGAGTTCTAAAATATTATGCAATACATCTTATAATGTATATGTGTGACAGTATATATGTATATCAGTAACTTATAATGTAATATATCAAGCATTATATACTACTGTTCACAGTATATTTACCAGTGAATGACAGGCAGAGTTAGAAGATATTTGCTGTTTTCAATATTATCCTTCTAACATAATACTCTATCACTATTTTTCTTAGATTTAGTCGAAAACTTTCTTAACTGGACTATCATCTGAATTATACTTAATGGTGTGCAAGCTAATAATCTTCGTTACGTGCTAATGATTTTAAGGTTTACATTTGGCTTGTATTTTTCAGCATACAAGTTAAAGATCAGTTTAGCAATAAATCTCTTCTAATTTACACTGTTTCTCCTGGTTCAGGTTATTGTGTTAAAACTGTAACAACAGTGGAAGAAATAAGCAGAACTGAAACCCACAAACTTTGGTTTGAGGCTATGTCAGAGAAGTAAAAGCAAAATAAGAATTCTTTGAACGCTTCCCTGTTCTGATATACCCTCAGAGAAGCGTGAGGTGTAACTTATAAAGGAGAAATGCAGCCCACCAACACAATAAATTAAAAAAGCCCAGGTCTGCACATCTGTGGAGTTACTGCAATCTTGTAGAAGTGTTTTTTATCATTGAGGACACTGTGTAGAAAAAAATATTGCGGATTGAAACTATCCTATGCAATTTCTGTGAGAAAAGAAGGATGGTGTGCATCTCCTGGCTCCAGCCTAGGTCTTTCATTTATTCTCAACTTTTTACACTAAGGAAATAATTTTGACATATGGAGCTAGTACTTTTTCAGGTAACCATCTTGTTTCACTTCTGAGAACAACTTTCCTTTCTATGTAATATGGTCCTTTGAAAGCTTTATATGAAAGTGAATGTGAACTACTCTATAAAATATGACAGGTAGTACATATTATGGAGTGGAGAGTAATATTCTGTGGGCAACTTCCCCCGCAACCAAAAATAAATGCCCTGCTACAATAAAGATAAAAGCTTCTGTGGATGAACATATGAAAAAGAACATCTGTGAGTCCCAGGTGTAGAAACTCCCTTTGCAGCTATTTAGGAAAGCAAATGTGTCTACCATCTGCTCTGCACACTGATCAATGCCATGTATGGCTGTGCCTTCCAGCAAATTCCTGATCTGTGGACTGTACTGTAGCACTGTGACTCTTTCCAATGGAGGAAGAGCCATGCCTGGGGATATCTGAACTCAGAAGTATCTCCTATTACTGCTGCTGTTAGTACTACCACTACTACTACTAATACTGCAATTATGACTACTACTACTGTAGTAATAGTAGTTTCTATTTATCTGGCTACTACATTTTTCTCTAACAGTGAAATGGAAATGTAGCTTGGTCTTATAGCATTGCCCCTGTCTGGAATGTGTCTTTTTAGACCTCTGCAAGGGAATTTATTTTTGTATATGTCTATCCTCAGTCAAAAAATGCATTAGGCTGTACTTTTTTCCTCTTGGTAAGAATCACAATTGCTGTGTTTTCTGAAGTTTTTTCTTTCTGTGCTTCTATTCTTCATCTGTTTAAAGGGATTGATCATATGTTCCCACTTCACTAGCATCCTGAGAGAAGAAAAAAAAAATATTGGTCTTGTAACAACAGGACTTTATGTATCTAGAGAAAATGAGTAAGAGAAAAAAAAATACTGAGAATTATAATGAAGAGTGCTTCTGGTTTTAGGATTTCATCTGGCTCTTAATAGGATGTGTATTTTGCTTAGAACATAGATTTGAAAAAAAATAGCAAACCTTTTTGAAGAGAAACACCACGACCAGAGATGTAAATGTCTACAGTGTGTAACAAAGAGAAAAGCAACCAAATAAATAAACAATGGTTAATGTTTTAGATACAAATGGAGCACAGTATTCCTCAGCAGTAAAGTGGAAGTGTAAGTGCCATTCCCACAGCATGGGAAGAAAGTGTTTGTTTGTTTCCACTTCATATTTCCCTAAGGACACTTTGCTCCACCAGCATAATTAGGATGACATTTGGAGCTGCTGTATTTCAATGCAAGAGTAAGAGACACTGTGCAGCTTGACAAGAGATTATGATGTCAACTCAATTGCTGCTGCATTCTCAATATTTATACGCTTGCTATTTGTGTCTTTTTTAATTTTTGTTCTTTTCTTTTTCTTTCCATTACACATAGAATAATATCTGAAAACTATCTGGCTGTTGCAAAGTATTTCTTTTGCTTAGACACCCTTGCTTTTTTCCTGTTATTTTGGATGTTACAGCCATTAAATTCTCATGTGAATTTTATTTAACTTTTTTACTAGTTCAATTACTTTCATAGAATGAATTCTCAATTGATCTAGCACACCATTTCTAAGGAGTTCTGCATCTTAATTCATCAAAGAGTGATCTCAGGACTATATTGATATTTTTTGAGTTTTAATTCCTTCATTAATAGTGAATATAATGGATAAATACAATGGATATGTATAGTGAATAAAATGGGTATATACAATAGATATGTATTCATTATTAGAGAAGCACTTAAAACACAAAAAATATTATTATTCAGATACAGAACTTTACTAGATCAGCTGAAGTCCAGGATTTGCCTGTAAGCAGGCAACGCTTGCCAGCGTTACCTGAGATTCCTGAAAGCCTAGCTTTGTGAAGAAAAAAAAAAAAGAATTGTGGTTAAAAACTCATCCATGCTGTCTTTTTACAACATAGCAGAAAACATTTACCTTAAAGTGGAGTCAGATCATCAGGATGTCTTGATGAATGTTTCAGCATTGTTTCTGTGAAACAGTAACAGCAAAGAACAGCAATGCAGATGCTGGGTTTCAGAGCCAGCAGTGAAGCAATAACATTTAATTGCTACTAGTTTAGTCTGATTAATTTTCTTTTATATTTGCTTGGCTTTACTGTACAAAACAGAAGTATAATTATGTTTGGTAATACATTTCTTCTAAGAGAATGCTTCACTTTCTTAGAGATATGTACTTGTCACTTTATAAGCAGATCTATCTCATACTGGAGGACAGTATCATAGGTAGGTTTATTTTTCAACAGGATCATAAAATCATTCTACCAATTTAAAGGTGCATTTGCTCCTGCTTGAGAATTACGTTTATTTCTTTACAAAAACACCAAGAACTTTTCGATGTATGATCTGGTTAACTTTTTATCACATCGCTAGATGGCAGTGTCCCTTCCAGCCTTTATTTGTGTTTCTACACCTTTCCAAGACATTTAATTGTGATGCCTAATTATTCAATTTCTATTAACCATTAACATGCATAATATTAATATCAAATTTACTTATCTTTACTAAATATAAGGTAAATATAAAATATATTTATATTTTTATACTTTTCTCTATTTACTTGTAAGTTTATAGGTATTTATTGTTGCCTTATTTTAAAATGAGCTTTATGTCTAATGCACTATAACAGTACGATGAGGTCAACTAATGAAACAGTTGAATATCACTGAAATAGACTGTCCTAAATTCATGTCTGTCTTGCTATGTTTTTAACGTTCACTTTCACTTAATAGCTGTTTGCATTCAGCTCCAGATACTGAAAATTGTAACTTTTTAATAATAATTCTTTTTTTTTTTTTTTTTTTTTAAAAAGGGGCTTTGAAAAAACTTTTTATTTANCCCTTAATTGCTTTTTTCTTTCATCTCCAGATAATAAAAATTTTAACTTTTTAATAATAATTTTTTTTTTTTTTTTTTTTTTTTAATGCATAAAAAGAGAGAAAGGGGAAGGTCAGAAAGAGAGAGAATAGCGGACCTTCAGAGTTAACAGCCTTACACTATATTATGGTCTATTCTAAACCAACTGGTGCTAGCAGAGTCTCAGACAGGTATTTATAAATTTAGCCTAGTGAGGCTGTGTTCTCATTATACCGCTTAAGAAAAAGACATCTTCTTCCAGAAGACAACTGCCATGGTTATGGATGGACTTGAAAGCAGCTCAATTGGGGCATTTAAGAGTTGGGCAGCCAGAATATGCTGTCCGTCTCAAATGCCTCTGGCAAGACAGACACTTCCAGAGGCTTATTGTGTGCTGGGACAGCAATCCACTCATAGCCTTGGGGCAACCCAGCTCACCCATTTTAGATAGCTTGCTTATGATGTGTCATGGAAACTGTGAAGACACCTGTCTTTCTCTATTAGAAGCTATATTAAACACATCATCAAATCTTTTAGATATCTACAAGTTTTCAGGGAAAAAAAGAAACAAAAATAACCCAAAAACAAACAAACAAACAAACAACAAAAACAAAAACCAAACAAACCAACAAAACCCAATTTTAAATTAGACTTCTCTTCACTGATTAAAATTTATTAAGATGGAAGCTTAAGCTGGTTTGAGCTAAGCTTAAGCCCTGAATGTCCCCAGGAGTTTTAAATTATTCTGTAAGTATGTAGTAGCAAAATTATATCTGCTTCTTTACCAAAGAAGAACATCTGACATTCATCACTTGTTCAAGTCCCACTAGAGAAAAACATAACAGAAGCAATTCTGAGTTACTGCTCTTCTTACTCTGAACATGGACGTTTCGTTTTTTAGTGTCAACTAAAATGTGACTACTCCTGTCTATGAAGTTTTGTGTGCTGCCATAATTAGGGTGTCATCACAGCTGGGTGGGCAACTCTGAAACTATATAGAATTTGGCAACAGTCTAAATCATTAAGTTATTATTGCAATATAAGCAATGAGAATTACATGAAGAAATCATAAGTTTTAGCATGACTTCTTGTATTGGAATAAGTTGAAAATGAAAGTAAAGCTTTCAGGTTGTGAAACTGGACACTGCTACCTCCAAAAATTATATTGAGGACTTCAGTCCTTTATTTGGTCCAACACCTGTCTCAGTCACTTCAGATAACAGAATTGTATGGTCTCTATCTGAAAGATAAAACTTCCAAAAGTCACAATTCAAAACAATATTTGCATAGTCAATGTTATTAAAAAGATTAAAATACACGTTTCATTGGGTAAATTAAGGTAACTTCATGACGTATATATTTTGTGAATATATGCACTTAATTGCTCAGTGTTTGGAAACTTGGCTTTATGAATGAATTTACCTATTTCTGAAAACCTTTGAAATTATAATGATTGATATTCAAACAAAACTTTGCATATAAATAATCATATGCAAATGGACTTAAAATGTCAAACTGGATTTACTACAGGCAAAAAACCCTAACTTTTACCAAAGTTCCTATTTAAAAAATAGACTTACTTTCAAAGGTTATATATATATTACTGGATTTTATGGGATAGTAGCTACTCACAGTTTTGATAAATAAAATACTGTTAAGGAACATCGGTATCCGCTCTTGTGAGACCTCACTTGGAGTATTGTGTGCAGTTCTGGTGTCCTCAACATAAAAAGGACATGAAAGTGTTGGAACAAGGCCAGAGGAAGGCCATGAAGATGATCAGGGAACTGAAGCATCTCCCATATGAAGACAGGCTGAGAAAGTCAGGGCTGTTTAGCCTGGAGAAGAGAAGGCTGCGTGGAGACCTCATAGCAGCCTTCCAGTATCTGAAGGGGGGCTATAGGGATGCTGGGGAGGGACACTTCATTAGGGACTGTAGTGACAGGGCAAGGGGTAACGGGTTCAAACTTAAACAGGAGAGGTTTAGATTGGATATAAGGAAGAAATTCTTTACCGTGAGGGTGGTGAGATACTGGAATGGGTTGGCCAAAGAAGTCGTGAGTGCTCCATCCCTGTCACTGTTCAAGGCCAGGTTGGACAGAGCCTTGGGTGGCATGATTTAGTGTGAGGTGTCCCTGCTCATGGCAGGGGGTTTGAAACTAGATTATCTTAAGGTCCTTTCCAACCTTAACTATTCTATGATTCTATAAGAAGCCACCTTAACAGACCTAAAGATTACCTTGCCTCTAGGCCATGTTAAAAGGGGCTTCAGTATTCACCTGAAGCTGGTTTGTTGGGTTTTTTTAAATATAAATTTGGGTTTGTTCTTCTATTGCCTACAGGTTGTTGATATCACTGTTTATATCCAATTTATTGGTTATTTTTGAGTCACCTTTTCCTTCATGTTAACTTTTCTCTATGCAATTTTATAAAGACAGTTCATTTAAATTTTACTATTATGTTGTGAAATTAAATACAAATATAACTTCTGAAAATAAGGGTTGCCTTTTTAACCTCCTCTAATTATGACTGAATCTACATAGGAGGCAAATGAATTTTTGTTTGTTTTCTATCTTTCAAGAAAAGACTCCTGGAAATTGATTTAGGACAAAAACTGTAAAAATAATAGCAAGACTAAAATCAAGGGTCATTATTGCACCATTTATGTTACCAGTTGTCTATTAGAGGAACATTTATTCACTATTAATGATGGAGAAGTGAAATATTTTCACATGTATTGATAGAATTATTTTACTTTTGAGGTGCTTTCAACTATATTTGTATAGCTGGCAATGGAGTCATAGAAGCATAAAACCTTTGATCTGGGAGTGGCAAATAACCCACTAAACCAACCCACATTTCTGTTCTTACTTTTTTAATGTGGGGTACTCCTACCTTTTGCAAACTGATGTTGACAATTATTTTACAGGGACAAATCCATATTTTCCCTCTTAATAGAAGCAGTGGGCTCAGGTCTGCTTGCAGGCTGGAAGGGCACTGGGAGAGAATGGATTTTTTTACTTTTGTAACAAGTAAGTAAAAATTAGAAAGTAGCATTTTAAATCTCCACTTAACATCAAAGGATCAGTGATTGCATGAAAATTTTATTCTTAGCTTTTTTAATTACGCTTTTCCTCTCTTTCATTGTCCAGTATTTTAGAATCTCTCTAAGCATCTGCTGCAGCATCTTTTATGCTTTTAGGTTTCTTTAATAAAAACTATTTTCATGAGCATCAACTCCTAATGTGTTGCAGAGGCCTGTAAACTACCAAGCTCATCTCTATTACTGCCTTTCCTCATGGCTGCCCCATGATTACATCCAAAAGATTCTTTGGCTGGTTCATTTATTTTATTCTCACCTACATAACACTGTGTTGATGTGAGAGATGATAAACACATAAGTGAAGCAGTTTGGAAAGGGGCGGAGTAGGAAGTGTGAAATATTTCATGTTACTGAAAAGCTGGCAAGGTGACTTTATTTGTACCACCTAGGAAGAGATCATGAAGGCTTTGGGGCAAATAAAGACTACTTTGAGTGCTGATTTTTTACCAGGAGTGTTTTGGGGGGTTGTTTTTGTTTGGTTTATGATGTGGAACTATCTCAGTCATAAACATGGAGAGAGAAAGGAAATTTTATGATATAATCTTAAGGACAATATATTCCAGTTTAATAGAATCTTCGGGTGCTCTGGGAAAGAGAAGTTGCTTTTGCAGACTGAAGTTCCCAGATGCAGTAGATCATTAATTACATTCCAACCTGTGTGACTACCTGTGACTACTTTAATAAGTAAGATTTTGTCAGAAAATTTTCATAACTAAAACTGCATAATTAAAAGTTAGGAGTGTTTTTCTGATATATAGCTCTCTGTTTCTCTTTCTGGTAAAGGGATTATGTTGAGGTAACTTTATGTTTAGCACATGCAGGAGTCTAAGAGCTACAAGTGTTTCCTTCACATGTACATTTACTAATTCTCTGAAAGAACAAAAGACTCTTCTGATACATTCTGCTGTAACTTTTTTAACTACTTCATTAGAGTCAAGCGGCACAATATGGCAGCATTGAACCACAAAGATAGAAATAAAATTATGAAGTATTTGATCATGAATGTTCACAAACCAGACCAGATTTTCACATAAAAATATGTAGGCCTTGTGTTGCCTTTATCCTTTCACTTACAGAAGAGATTACTGAAATTCTGCACCTTAAAAAATCAGTGAATTCAGTATACTTAAATGCCAGACTCATTTGTCACTTCAGGTGATCTGTTCTCCTAAAGAGAGAATGATAAAGCTAAATGATAAAGTATATTTTGCAAGTCATTAAAAAGAACTTCCCTCATAAGCTTGTTGATCCAATGTCACAATACTTTTACTTTGTGCAATAATTAGTAATGGAAATAAGCACTGTGTTATCAGAAAAGTTCATATTTAGAGGCAAGTTATTTTCTTACACAGCTGTTGAATAAGCATTGCAGCTGAAAAAAAAATGACTAAGGGCCATATCCTTCTAATTTGCAGGCATAAGCCAAGAGTAACTTATTTAAAAAAACACTCCAGGAAAAGAGTACAGTTTTCTGATCTCAGATATGTAAAAGCAATAGCCTTAGCTTTGGGCAAGAATAAGTACAAAGTGGTCTTATGATGAATTTGGCAGACCATCTTACTGTTTCACTGCTAAGTGTGTTTGAGGAGAATCACCAGATAGTTGCTACGTGTTTTGCCTTTTATTTAGTCATTTACTCTGTGTATCTGAGCTATCAAAAGAAAGTCTAAAATATGGAAGTGTGTTGGGGGAAATAAAAAATCAGAAAATAATTCTCTTAGCCTTAACTAATCACAACTAAAATATCTGAAATATGTTGAGGGAGGTGATACTGCTTCTACTCTGCTCTCGTGAGACCTCACTTGGAGTATTGTGTGCAGTTCTGGTGTCCTCAACATAAAAAGGACATGGAACTGTTGGAACAAGTCCAGAGGAGGGCCACGAAGATGACTGGGGGAACTGAAGCATCTCCCATACAAAGACAGGCTGAGAAAGTTGGGGCTGTTTAGCCTGGAGAAGAGAAGGCTGAGTGGAGACCTCCTAGCAGCCTTGCAATATCTGAAGGGGGCCTATAGGGATGCTGGGGAGGGGCTCTTCATTAGGGACTGTAGTGACAGGATAAAGGGTAATGGGTTCAAACTTAAACAGGAGAGGTTTAGATTGGATATAAGGAAGAAATTCTTTCCTGTTAGGGTGGTGAGGCACTGGAATGGGTTGGCCAGGGAGGTTGTGAGTGCTCCATCCCTGTCAGTGTTCAAGGCCAGGTTGGATGAAGCCTTAGGTGACACGGTTTAGTGTGAGGTCTCCCTGCTTATGGCAGGGGAGTTGGAACTAGATGATCTTAAGGTCCTTTCCAACCCTAACTATTCTATGATTCTATGATTCTATGATATTTTCTGACGCCTACCACATTTAGATCAAAGTCTGTTCTTGTGGCTGTTGTCACAGTATCAGTTAAGAAAAATCAAACTACTGTTTAATTTTACTGCAGCATTTGTCTGTCAACTGGTTTCTTTCTTTTACATTTATTTGCATCCTGAAATTTTGGTATTGATGAAGAACTCAATTTGATCTAGGAGCTGATGCAAGAGAGTAGTTGTCAATTTCATTTGCAATATTATTTGCCTTTGATGTTAGGGAGGCTACTGGAACAGGCCAGTTTACCCACAGGGACTAATTACCATTTGCTACTTCATTGAAGCTGATTATGGAATCCAATGGCTAAAAGATACCTGGAGGGTTCTTTTTAATAATCTTGTTTGTCATGACACTTCTTTCATGGGCTGAATAATTTGCTTACTCAGCTATTTGCTTGGAAGATTTAATGCCGTTTTCTCTATATTGAAAGAAATATTTCCATGCTTAATGTAAAATCATAAAATCATTTTAAAAGGTAGCAACTCATGATCTTGTATTCATTTTCAGTATTTGGGTCCAGGTAGACTAAAACAGAGAAAAGGAATCCATATGATAATGTAAGCAAGGAATTAATATTATGTTTTCTGGGATGCCATACTTTTCCACTATGCAATATTCACACCCACAAAGTTACTTACTGGTATCTATGGATCATATCTAGCACAACTGCCTGACATTTACAAAACTGATTCTGGTTACCAAAATCCTAGTTTAATCATAAATAGGTTCCTGCCTTTCTTTTCTAGTTGATTTCACCCCCCGTATTCAGTTCAAGAATTTAATCCCACCTGTTTTAGAATTTCATTTACTTATAAGTGTGAAATGTAAAGGACCTAGTGGGTGCCGCTTTTCCTCCCAGTGAAGTGCCATGGATGCTACTGGAGTCTTCTAGAAAAACATTTTTTCTAAGTCTAGGCACAAAACCTGTAAATGAATTTTGAGTAATTGATCCAAATGTAAAAGGGTTTTTTTTTTGCTTAAATTCAAAGTGCATAATGAGCATGTATTTTTTTGAAGCAACTGTAGTTGTGGATTTTATTGTATAGTGTAACGTCATCATCCTCAGTCAATCTACATATGTATCTTTTGGGTTTGTGTTTGCTCATCTCTTTAATGAAACTGCTTTAAGACTTGCAAGTTTATTACTGCTCTTTAATCAAGACTTCTAAACATTCAAGTAGGATTGTTTTGGTTTGTCTTTTTTTTTTTGTGTGTGTGCTTCTAGTTGGAGGAATATTTTTTAGAATTCCAGGTACAGTAGGTACTTTTTGGTTTACTTCTTCAGACTTTGGGAATAGCGTCATCTTTTCAGGGTTTTGGTTTGTTTTTTTGGGTTCAGATTTTTTTCAGTTTTTTGTATACCTAATACTGGGGACTCAGAGACCAAATTTCAGACATTAGCTGCATACCCACAAATCTTTTAAAATATCTTTCTAAAATCACCTCAAAGCTCAAAAATATTTACCTTAGTATGTGTGCTTTTGAAGAAGTTATTCAGGAAGCAGTAAATAACATAATATCCTTGGGATTTGTTTATATCACCCAAAGTATTTGAACAAAATTTTAACTAATAAACATTAAAGGAATTAGGTACCTCTAAGTTCATTAAGTCCCTGGATAAAAAAAGGAGACTTCCTTTCTGACATTTCATATACAGAATACTGCCATCTCCTAGTCTATAGGCAAGTAAGAAATCCTGACCTGAGATTTTTTACACCACTTTCTATCACTCATGTTAAAATAAGCCCTTACCATTCCTACCAAATTTATGTTATTTCCTCAATACTTGTTAGTTTTTGTCCTTTTGACCGCAATCTTTTGGAGGCAAGGACTGACATTTATTCTAGTATAATGGAGTTTCAGCTAGGCACACCTTTTGGGTGCTATTGAAAAGCAGCATTTTAATACAACAGTATTAAGATGAATTGATTTATGTGGCATGATTATTATTACATACATAATGAGCACATTGGAATTACAGACTATGATGACAGCAGTGAGCACAGAAGCATAGCATTTTCAGGGAAGAGATGACCAACAGAATATTTGCTGAAAGTTATAGGTTTTTTTTTCTTTTAAGCGCTATCTATAGATCAATTGCAATGTTTGTTCTTCTACTTTGGCAATTTGTTTTGTAGTAAATGAATCCCTGCAGGCTTCTTGTATGCACAGTGCAATTTTTAAGACTATATTATGGAATTATAGAATCATAGAATAGTTAGGGTTGCAAAGGACCTTAAGATCATCTAGTTCCAACCCCCTTCCCATAAGCAGGGACACCTCACACTCAAACCATGTCACCCAAGGCTTCATCCAATCGGGCCTTGAACACTGACAGGGATGGAGCACTCACAACCTCCCTAGGCAACCCATTCCAGCATCTCACCAACCTAACAGGAAACAACTTCTTCCTTATATTCAATCTAAATCTCTCCTGTTTAAGTTTTAACCCATTACCCTGTGTCCTGTCACTACAGTCCGTAATGAGAGTCCCTCCCCAGCATCCCTATAGGCCCCCTTCAGATATTGCAAGGCTGCTAGGAGGTCTCCACTCAGCCTTCTCTTCCTCAGGTTCAACAGCCCCAACTCTCCCACCCTGTCTTCGTATGGGAGATGATCCAGTCCCCTGATCATCCTCGTGGCCCTCCTCTGCACTTGTTCCAACAGCTCCATGGCCTTTTTATGTTGAGGACACCAAAACTGCACACAATACTCCAAGTGAGGTCTCTCGAGAGCAGAGTAGAGGGCCAGGATCACCTCCTTTGACCTGCTGGTCATGCTCCTTTTAATGCAGCCCAGGATATGGTTGGCTTTCTGGCCTGCAAGCGCACACTGAAGCCGGCTCATGTTCATTTTCTCATCGACCAACACCCCCAAGTCCTCCTCTGCAGGTCTGCTCTGAATCTCCTCTTTGCCCAACATGTAGCTGTGCCTGGGATTTCTCCAACCCACGTGTAGGACCTTGCCTCACAAGCGTGTCAAGGTCCCTCTAGATGGAATTCCTTCCCACCAAACCACACAGCTTGGTGTCATCAGCAAACTTCCTGAGGCCGCACTCAATCCCACTGTCCATGTCAGCGACAAAGATGTTAAACAAGACAGGTCCCAACACAGATCCCTGAGGGACACCACTTGTCACTAGCCTCCAGCCAGACACTGAGCCATTGACCACAACACTTTGCCTTCAGTCCTCCAACCAGTTCTTTATCCACCAAGTGCTCCACCTATCAAATTGATGTCTCTCCAATTTAGAGACAAGGATGTCGTGTGAGACAGTGTCAAACGCTTTGCACAAGTCCAGGGAAATGACATCAGCTGCTCTACCCCTGTCCATCAGTTCCATAGCCCCATCATAGAAGGCTACCAAATTGGTCAGGAAGGATTTCCCCCTAGTGAAGCCATGCTGGCTGCCACCAAGCACCTTGTTGTTTTTCATGTGCCTTAGCATGCCTTCCAGGAGAATCTGCTCCAAGATTTTGCCAGGCACAGAGGGGAGACTGACTGGTCTGTAATTCCCTGGGTCATCCATTTTCTCCTTCTTGAAAATGGGGATATATTTCCCCTTTTCCAATCTTCGGGAACTTCACCTGATTGCCATGATCTCTCAAATATGATGGACAGTGGCTTAGAAACTTCACTCGCCAGCTCCATCAGGACCCATGGATGGATTTCATCAGGTCCCATGGACTTGTGCACATTCAGGTTCTTAAGATGGTCTCGGACCAGATCCTCTCCTACAGTGGTCCCAAGGTCTTCATTCTCACAGTCCCTGCATCTGCCTTCTAAGACTTGGGTGGTGTGGTCAGAGCATTTGCCAGTGAAGACCGAGGTAAAGAAGTCATTCAGAACCTCAGTCTTCTCCAAATCCTGCATAGCCAGTTCACCCGATAGCTTCTGGAGGGGGCTTAAGTTGTCCCTGGTCTGTCTTTCATTTGCAATATATCTATAGAATCCCTTCTTGTTATTCTTAATATCCCTTGCTAAGTTTAATTCTAACTGGACCTTCGCTTTCCTTACGTGTTTTCTAGCTTCCCGGACAACATCTGTATTCATCCCAGGCTGCCTGTCCTTGCTTCCACCTTTTATAAGCCTCTTTTTAACTTCTAATTTTTCTCAGCAGCTCCTTATCCATCCAAGGAGGTCTCCTGGCCCTCCTGCTGCACTTTCTTCCACTTGGGATGCAACGCTCCTGAACTTGGAGCAGGTGATCCTTGAATATCATCCAGCAGTCTTGGGCCCCCCTACCCTCTAGGGCTATATCCCATGGAACCTTACTAAGCAGGTTCCTGAAGAGGCCAAAGTCTGCTCTGTTGAAGTCCAGGACAGTGAGTTTGCTGCACGCTCTTCTCACCGTCCTGAGGATCTCGAACTCTACCATCTCATGATCACTGCATCCAAGGCTGCCCTGGAGCATCACATTTCCAATGAGCCCTTCTCTGTTGGTGAGCACAAGGTCAAGCATGGCACCTTTCCTTGTCAGCTGCTCTATTACTTGCAGAAGGAAGTTGTCTTCCACACAATCGAGGAACCTCCTGCATTGCTTGTGCCAGGCCATGCCATCGCTCCAACAGATGTCTGGGTGGTTGAATTCCCCCATGAGGACAAGGGCCTGTGAGCTTGAAGCTTTTCCTATTTCTCTGTGGAGCACTTCATCCACAGAGTCCTCTTGATCAGGCGGTCTGTAACAGATCCCCACAGTTATGTCTCCCATCGCTATTCTTCCTTTAACCCTGACCCACAAACTCTCTGTTAATTGCTCACCTGTCCCCAGACAGAGTTCCACAGTCTCCAGCCAATCCCTAACAAAAAGGGCAACTCCTCTGCCCTGCCTACCAGGCCTATGTTTCCTAAAAAGCCTGTATTAATAGGGCAAAAGGCTTGTTGGACAAGAAGTTAGACAAAGCAGGTTCTAAACATTAACTAACAAGCTTCCCTACAGATAGAATTTAGGACCCTAGATTGAGACATAGGTTCCAGAAAACAACAGTGTTCAAATCTGTGCAGGGAGCCAGAGCAGAATCAATAAATATTTTCAGTGAAGTATTACTGATGTTGATTAATTAAGGATCTTGCTTTCCATGCTTACTTAGACAACTCCAGCACTATTACATTTTCTGAGGAAGTAAGTACCTGGAAGACAAACAAATGCACTTTGATGAAAATGCGTTACAAAACAACATCCACTTTTGCATTCTGCATGTGCTTTTGGTTTTAAATCTCAAAATGGATTGGAAAAGAAAGGAGGCATATAGAAAGAAAAAGCACATTCTGTATAACAGAAATAAATTTTGTGTTAGCATTTCCTCTCAGTTTAAGAAAAAAAGACCTTTAAAAGTATTCAGCATTGCTTTGTGCTTTAGTATTACATACAGCATTATTGATGGTTTAGATTCAAAGAAGTGATAAATTCAAAAACCTAATCAGTTTCTGCCAATGTTCCTAAACACAGTTCGGTCAGTTTAGTTTAGTCTGTGCAGTCAGCACAGTTTGTCTCTGCTTTAAAACTTGAAGAGGTGGGAGGGTGTCCCTTTTCCCCCACTTCTGTCTTAAAATACATTCTACCCTGTAAAAAAATATTGCCTGACACTTTCAAAAGGACCTTTTCCCCTGACAGGTAAAAATGGTGGGGAGGGCAGTGAGGCAGTTGATCATCAATTAAATGGAAAGCTGCAATGTCAGTACATTCAATGTGTTTCAGAATGACTTGCATGCTGAACCCAGGACAAACACAAAAGAAAAAGTAATATAGACCTGTAACTACTGACTTCATATTGCATGTTTACAGCAGAGCTAGAATGATCTCATGCCTGATTACCATCAAAAAAGAAAGTGGGGACTTGTCCCATCTACACCCAGACCCCTGTTTGTAGCCTCTTTAAGCTGAGATAGAAATTTGTTTGGCAAGGAACTTCTGGGAGCTAAGGTAACAGAAAGATTCTAGCTACCTTTTTCTACAGGCTTAGTCTTTGGTTGTTGTAGTGGTATTGTGAAAATGCCAATGAGAACGGGAGGCTGAGGGACCAAGTGATTAGATCAGAGAGATTGAAGTTCAGAAGTGATGTGTAGACTAAGTCATTTTCTTGCTAAATATACTCAGAGTCTTCACACTTATAAAAATAACACAAAGACTATCAACTTTAGCATAGGAAAACTAATCCAAACCAAGAAACAGATAAGACAGTGATCCTGTGCATGCACCTGTTTTCCTTGCAAATGGCTAAACAACATTACTGCCTTTTTTTTTACCCCTCAGTTTTTAATAGATAATGGAAATCTCTTAATATGTCTGAACACTCCACAATGTAAAGTCCTTCTATTTACTTTGAAAAGGTGATATAATTAGTATTCAGTGCAAAGTCTGCCCTGGCTTGGAAAAGCAGAGGTCTCACAAAGGCGACACAGGAAACATATTTCATTGAGCTCTGTACTTCCTTCTACATATAAGAGCAGAAGGAGGGCACTTTAATAAAATCATAGAATAGTTAGGGTTGGAAAGGTCCTTAAGATCATCTACTTCCAACCCCCCTGCCATAAGCAGGGACACCTCACACTAAACCGTACCACCCAAGGCTTCATCTAACCTGGCCTTGAACACTGCCAGGGATGGTTCTTCAGATAATTCTGAGGATCTCAGAGCAAGCCCTCAGCTTTGCTGCTTTCAAGAAGCATCGAGTGCTTGCATATCAGAAGAGAAAGGCATTCAAGTTCAAAAATGTAGTATGATTATATGAGCAGGTCTGAAGTGCTGAAACTCTTGAAATTTATATGGCTAGGAAACAAAAATCCTTACCTTAATTGCAAGTCCTCCTGAGTGCACAAATAAGCTGCTAAAACAATGGAAAATCAGCAGAGCAGAAATATATCTTGAGAGAGAATTATAGCAGTGAGAATGTTGAAACTTTTCTTCCATGTGCTATGCTATTTCATTTGTACAACACAATAAGAGACTGAATCAGCCTGTAATTCTCTCTGCTTAAGATTTGTATGCAGCACTTGAAACCACTGCTTCACTTGTCAAGTTTCTCCATTAAATCCTGAATATTATTAAACTGTAGGAAGAGAACACTGCAGTTTGTCGGCAAAATTGCAAATATGGGTAAAGTGTGTGAGATCATTAACATTTATTTTGCTCTAAAGTTTTAAATGGCCTAAAAAACCTGACAAGAACTTGAATATCTCTAAATTAGATTTCACAGAGCATGAAAAAGCAGCTAGCTAAAGAAGAGTGACACAAAGAAAGGAAGTTGTAAATTTAAGCTCCTGTACTTTCAAGCATGGTTCCTCACAGCAGAGTATTTTGTTATGGAACACTTTTTGATGGAACACCATAATAAGTGAGTATCCAGACAATTCCAGTCATATGAGGCACATTAACTTACTATATTATCTTCTCTATAACGTCAGCAAGAGCAGTGGGTAAGGTGGCATTGTAATAGACAAATCTCTAGCCCATGAGTAGACTATCTTTTGATTCAACAAGCAGCGTGGACATAAGCTCTGTGAGGAGGAGGAAGACACCAAACCTAGCTCTCCATCTTCCCAAGTTTTCAATTGTGCCACCAGGACTTTGTATGGAATCAAACAGGTGCATCAGCAGTGCCTCAAATGGAAAGCGCCTGTCCGGACATAAACGCATATAGCAGGGCTACATGTTGAATCTGTGCACACACACAGTTATAATGAGAGTGGAATCTACAAGATGACTGGGATTCTACAAGAACTTAAAAGTTTTTGAGGGTATCATGGATCCTGAATAAATACTATCACTAGAGCTGCATCTTGTGGAGGACTTTGTGTTTAGGCATCAGCATTCTGTCTCATTTCCATTTTAAATGGACACAATGCTCTATGAAGAGCCTCTGAGATCATGCTGAAAAAGACAGTTTGCTTCATGGTAGAGAATCCTGAAGAAACTGAAAATTAAGATTTTCAAGCAATAATATCGTTACTGGACTGCATTCATTAGAACATCTTTAAAAGTGCATTTAGGACTAATGTACCAAGCCCCCTTCAAAAGAAATAGGAGCTAGTCTCCTGAAGTAAAAAAAAAAAAAACCAACCAAAAACCAAAACACTTTTAAGTTGTGTGTAAATTCATAAAATCATAGAACAGTGAGGGTTGGAAAGGACCTTAAGATCATCTAGTTCCACCCCTATGCCATGGGAATGGGACAATCACCCAATTCCATGTCAGCTTCCCACGATACAGGCCCTAAGGAAGGCAAAGCGTATCCCTTCCCCATGGAGAGGGGCTCAGCAGCTCTTTTCCACCAAGTAAAACAGCCCCAGGTGAGGATCTGAAGCTGATTGGATGCTGTCCACCAAGAACTGATGCATCAGATTTTGTTTTGCTTTGTATTTTTGCAGTTCACAGCTTTGGCATACTCCAAACTACAGAAGTAGTGCAGCATGGTGCTCTGACACTTAAGAGGACAATTAAAACTGTCCTCTTGGCATAGCTGCAGTTTATTAATGTGCTTTTGCTTAAAATAAATATATTCAGTATGCCCTCCAGAGAACAATCAACCAAAAAAAATGAACTGTGCAAAACATTTATTCCAAAACTCCATATCAAATCAGTCTCACCTGGCTTAGAGTAATACAAACCCAAACTGGCCTACAGCTCCAATGTGTCGTGATGGAAGAGTTGATTCTGGTTCACTATATGTGTTTGAGAATTATGGTGCCAAGTACACACCTTATACATATTTCACTTCCATAGATATTTCCTTGATCTGTTTCCATTAACATCTATGCTTCTTTCTTTTCTCTGTTATTATGTATGCTATACATAATAACACATAATACTGAATCTACTTTAATAACCCACAGCTAAACTGTAACTCAATTTACACTGGTTTATGTTTGAAGTAATGATTGTATTACCTTTACTATATAGCTTATACCTTAGTAAATAAAAACATGAACTTTCAAGTGTTCACAGAAGTAACTAACCTTATTAAGCAGAGACACCCTTATCACTGAAACTGTGTATATCAGCATCTTTCAAGAGTACTTCCATCAAACACTTATTTTTATTTTACTTAGTCTGCAATGCACATTTGGCACAATAAGACCACTCTTTGCTTTACAGTATTAAGCAAATCTTCATATTCCTCATTGTATTACATTTTCTTAACTGCACTATAGATCAGTCCAAGGGAAGATTCAGCAGGAACTGCTTTTCCTTGTACTGAGTCACCTTTATAAATACCTTGGATATTGCCACAAATCCTGCAGGATTCTTCCCTTATAAATACTTGAGAGAATGATTCAGCTTCTTTGGAAATCAACAGCAGGTTTTCCATAAAAAAACACCCAATTACGGATCATTGGTTAAAACCCACTATACATTAATGGGGAGATGTCCCTATAGCTCACCAAAGACAAACTGTACTAGTAACTAAAGAAATATAACCAGTAACTAAAGAGTAATATGCGCACAGTATGATATCTCAGTTCTGCTAAATTGATCTGAGCATGGCCAACAGGCAAAGGCCAGCTGTCTCTCTGACTCCCCATTACCATTTTTGATATGGGGTCAACCATGAGCTAAGAGACCTTATTCAACAATGTCCTGGGTTCAGTAGTTGCAGTCAGTTTTTCTTCTCTTTAGTAGCTGGTGTTTTGACTTAACCCGGGAACAAGGCTGATAAGGCCGATGTTTTTGGTTGTTGCTGAGCGATGTTTGCCCTGACCAAGGACTTTGTGAGCCTCATGCTCTGCCGGGGAGGGGCGGGGGGGGGGCTGGGAGGAAGGAGGGACAGGACACCTGACCCAAAGTGACCAAAGAGGTATTCCATACCGTAGCACGTCATGTCCAGGATGTAACTGGGAGTTACCCGGAAGGGCTAGTTCTCTCGGAGTGGTTGGAAGAGGTGGTCGGTCAGCACTCGGTTGGTGGGGTGTCGTGAGTTATCTCTCGGTGGTTGATGGGATGCTGTATTCTTTTCCTTTATCATTATCATTATTGGTGGTAGCAGCAGTGATTTGTGTTATACCTCAGTTATTAAACTGTTCTTATCTCAACCTGTGGAAGTTGCATTCTTTTGATTCTCCTCTCCATCCCTCTGGAAGCAGGGGAGGGCAAGAAAGGGGGGTTGAGTGAGTGAATGAGCTGCGTGGTTGGCTGGGTTTAAACCATGACAAACAAGCAGCCTGGATGTCAGCAAACTCTTTGGGTCCCAGGGTGCAAACATGGTCTACCAGTTAGTTCCAAAGCAAAAGAAGGGTTGCTGGGCTGTTAGCTGTCTGTAAAAATGTGTCCTTAGCAAGTGCAAAGGTAACAACCAATCAACCATACTGTGGCTGGTGTATGGCAGTTCTTTAAAATACATTTTTCTTGCCTATAATTTAACTAAGTGGTTAACTGGTTACTGCAGAAGTGCCTTGGTCATATGCTATGGACAGATTCCAAAGAGAAAATATGCTTTTAATATTTATGTACAAGAAAGTTAAAATATAACAGATCCAACCTCCAAAATGGATTTAATTTCTTTTTAATGTTCTTGAAGAGTTGCCAAAATTTAAATTGAACTTCTGAACTCCATTCTGGTTTGCAGATATGGTATTAGCCAATGCAATCCCATGGGAAATAAAAAAAAAGTTTAGGACCTGCTCATTAGTAAAAAACATTCCAAGCTATGTTTCCTCTGTGCAGATTTGAAATATAGTTCATGTAAACACTCCATAGCAATTTTTCTGTTCATATATCGTATCATAATTATGGTATGCTTAAGAGATTAGGATTTAAAATGCAGATAAGAAAATACTTTTCATTCACTACATAACATTTTAGTAGAAAGACTGTGTTTAAAATGCACATTATTTCAGAATTACAGGCTTTGTGCTCAGTGATACTGCTGCACAAGGAGGTATCCTTTGCTTACAAATTCTCAGGACTCACCTTTGCTGTTAGGCTAATGATGCTGAGGAATAATAGCCTTTCTCTGCTCTCTTCCTTTCTGTGTCCAACCTCATACAGTCCCATCACCGGAACATAAGGGGAGTAGCACCATGTCATGGCAAAACCATGATTTATGTTACTGCTGGAATAACTAAAAGCTACGTCTAACTGAATGTCCTTCACTATGGCTATTACAGATGTAAAAGAGGTCTTTGCATACTTTGCTCTCTAGCAGTAAAACCTGTCACTTTGTGGCCTGCAGACTTTGGATATTCTCTCATTTAGGGCTTCAATGGGCTCTGGAGCAGTGTCAAAGGGGAAGATAAATGTGAGAGTTCTCCCATAGAAAAGCTGTGAACAATCAACATTTGCAACGCATTCGGGAACATTGCATTTTCAGAATTACAAAAGAGATTGGTTATATATCCTGAGGGAATGCACCTGGAGAATTTAAAAGCATTTTTAGTTCTAGCCTGGAATTCGGTATGTCCACATTATGCAGCCCTAGAGAATGTTTTGAATACCTTGTATATAAGATTTCATACATTACACTGTTTCTTGGATTTTAAAAATAGCTTCTGTAGACAGATAGGTGAAACAGCTGTTTGTTTTCCGCTGCTGTTTCTACATAGATAGCAAACGTTTTGCAACATCCATTCCATAGTTATGACTAGGACAGACTCTTATTAACATGGGCCATAGCTCCTTTCCAATCTCAGTGCCTGAGTCCATGTGAGAATGTGAGGATATGGGTGGAGAGCAGGGAGGGATCATGCAGTTGGGCTCATCCCAGGACAAATCCACAGTGTGGCAAGGCATGCCCCAAATACCAGTGCTTGGAAAATCATTCCAGGGCCCATTGTACAGACTTAAGACAATGGGCCACTACACTTTCATAAAAACCAGTCAAGAGTGGGCAAACCTTTCATAGTTTTCAGACCATATTGGAGAAACGGTTCATGGCTTTCACTGTCAGAAACCGAAGTCATAATCATACCATCACAATATTGAACTTTATTGGATTCAAAACTAGCTATTACCTCTTATGAAACAATCCTTTTTAGTTGAGATTATTAAAGGAAATTTCCTGTCAAAGAAAGCAAAAAAAGGAAACTAATATATCCATATCTTCCCAAGTCTCAATTATATCTTCTGGTTTGCAGATCTACCTTCACAGGTTATGTACTCTAAAGTCAAGTTACTTATAAAGTTAAAATAAAATATTTTTTGTCCAGATTAGAGAATGCATTCCTGTGGAAAATATTTATAGGAAAAAGTAGCATTTTTCAGAAAAAAAAAATATGGAAGAAAACACTTCAAAATTTTCTGTTTGAACATTGGCTGAAATCTCTGTAATAAAAAATGCTCACAAGAGCAGGCAAGAAAATCATGTTGCTGTCTTCCACAGTTATGCTAGGAATAACTGGGAGAATAATCTTATTTGCTAAATCTAAAAATGCCATAAAAAGACCATTTTCTTGTGGAAGAAGAAAATGGTATTGTTGAGCAGTGACAATTGTTTTTCATGGATTTTTTTTTTTTGTTTGGTTTGTTTAGGTTGATATGTTTTTCTCTAAGTCTATTTAAAATCAATATTAAAGCTATGTAAAACCAACACTGCAAGAAGATTTTTACTGTGAAGAGAAATTATTTCCTCATCTTCTTTCCAGAAAAGTATAATAAAATTACTCAAATAAAAAAAATCCCAGAACAAAACAATAACTAAAAGGCACACACACACACACACACACACACACACACACACAAGGATAAAGTTTCATTACAAACTGAGATCACACATAGCTTGAAGTTCATACTGAAAAAGACCTTTAAAAGGAAGTGGTTATACAACCATTTCTCAACACTACTGCTATATATAAAAAGTCATCTATGACATTAACATTCACATTTAAGTTAATATGCTTGGAAAACATACAACAGAATTAATTTAATATTGTGTTAGAAACTGTAATTTTTGGAAATCCTTTAATAGAGGGTTTACAACGATGAGATAATTAGGTCAGAATCAAGTTGCTGTATATTTTTAATCCTAAAAAGAAAATATCTGAATGAAAAACTGAATTCAAAAGAAAGAAACAAAACAAAAAGCACCAGAGGGGATAAAACATCTTTAAACTTCTAGTTCAAATTAAGACAGTGATAAAATACTTCTAGGGCCAGAATTTCTCCTATAATTTTTCAACTCCTTGCGAATATATTAAGGCCTGAATTTTCAGAAGGTTGCTGCTACTGAAGCACCAATCTAAGCAACCAGATTATCAAAAGACCTCAGTAGGTCATACAAACCTGAGATTTTTTGAAAACATTCTAGTCTATCTTTCACTAATTCTATGTCAAATTACTATCTGACCTTAAAGAGCATCAGACCATCTCTACAGCAGTAATCACCACCTATATTTGGTTGTGTCAAACAATAAATGTGTTGAGTTTGTCATTAAAATATAATGAACTACAGGGTAAAAATACTGCTTTTTCACTCTCGTCATTAGCAAACTATTTAATGTGCAATGCATTATAGCATTTCTATTTAATCAGACAGGCTTAATGGAAAGATGCCTTCTATTCTTAGGCCTCATTTTTCTTATTCAGGTGCTACCAGGACTGCAGAACACAACCAGCTCTTACCTCCTGAGAAAACACTTTATAGTTTGACTGAACCACATAATGGTAAAGTCAGCAGTGCTACGACATATTCATTGACTTTGAAATCAGTGGACAGGGCTCACTCACACTAGCACTGTTAATCTCCAAAATGCATTGGCTACATCTGAACTGCCTACAGAAATGGTTCCTGGCCTGTGCTAACTCCTGAGCATGCTTGACAGTTTTGGAGACATCACAGATTTGTCCAAGTCAGAACAGTGTTTGAGTCTGTCAAATAAGAATTTGACAGCCTGGACAACCATTTTTCAGTGCCGGACCCATTCACTATTTACAAGTACAGATATAGTAAATATGTCTCAATATGCATGTACTTATAGAACCATAGTCTTGGCAATGAACTGAAACAGGACATTCTAGGTCACATGATTTTTACCTGCCTTTTCCTTCTTTGGCCTCTACTGGTCTTGTATTCCTCATACTTTCCTTCATCTAGCTTAAAACCTCCACACATCCTAGACAGCCAGGTGCTTTTTTTTTAAAAAACCCTCTTTTTCTACTTCGTTTTTCCTGACATTTTTATAAAGGCTAACCACAACTGTTATGTTGTATTTTCCACTCATTAACCTCATTCATTAACCTTTGAAGAGCCTCCCTTTCCTCCTGATTAACTGTGCAGATAACAGGCTGCAGATGGTGGTTGAGATGCTCTAGGTCATTCCTAAGAGTTTGTCAGATAAAGCATACTCTCTTTCCAAATATAATTAGACCTTTATAACAAAAGATTATAAAAAACAGGAGTAGACAGTAGATGCTATTGCTTTTCTTATGAATTGTTTTCAGTATATCCAAACCAATGTGATTTAGGGGTCAGAATCCACATTAAGTTACTCCCTTTCTTTAAATACGGTGAACCACTGTGACATAATACTCAATGCAAATTTCAATAGCAATAGCAGCATATGCTGCATCATTAAAACTGATCAACAGCTCTCTTTTTAAACAAAATTTATCTAAAACTATTTTCCACTTTCCTGCAAAGTTGCTTTCTTCTCTTTTGTAGCTCAGAACACCTGGACTTAATTTTGTCCTAGATATAGGAATTAATATGAGCCTTAAGCATCTGTTGTAAAATGCAAGTATCCTGTAGCTTGGATGTTGTCTTGGGGGGAGGGGGAGAATGACAAGAAAACAGACAAAAAACCCAAAACCCCAGAACCAACCAAACAACAAAAAAATCCCCAGAAAATTGTAAACTTCTGAAGTTAATAAATCTTTGGACCATTTAGGGAACATTCTGGGTTCACATGTAGTTCTTTACAAAACCTTCTAGCAAAGAAAATCAAATCTGTATGATTTGGTGAGGCTTACAAGGTTTGCCTATAGTCATAATTATGCATTGAGTAGAGCACAAAGTGCTCTGTGTGCTGCTGGCCTTAAGGTTTTATGTAAGAAAAAAGAACCTAGTTTTATACAATTACATAAACTTACTGAATTCTGTGCATGTATGTATATATACAGAACCTACATATTGTTCTATATGTACAGATATTCTATAAATGTATAAGCATATATTCACATACACAGTGTAAACATACTTACTGCACAAACATATACATAACAACATAAAGTATATATGTAAGCAAAAAAAAATGCACATCTTCATTTTGCTATTGATTTCTGATGATTCATTTATACACTTGTCTTTGTTCCAGTGTTCATACACATCAGACACATCTGTCTATCCATCTAGCCACCCATCTGCCACCCCCAGTTCTCTGTAATGACTATGGTCATTAGCAGTTCACTCCTGTTACTGAAGTTAACTGCTGTAAAAGAAGAAAATGGAACATCCCAATAGGCTGTCATAACTGTAAAGTAAAACTCTTGCAAACCACATATAAGGTAGACAGAATCTTTTCTTTTGTGAATAGTTCCCTTGAATCCACACTGATTATTGAAAGAAGGTAGCATTTTTCCTGGGAGGTGAGGTGGGAGGGGAGTCACTTAAAAGCAGCAGGAGGGGAAACACCTGGAAACACCCACTACTGACCCTGTTCAGCCTGAATCCAGATGTTCTTGTGGTGAATTCAAGTCTTTGTCTTCAGGATAAAAGAGATTTTGTTACTCGCTGTCTCATAATCCAGTCTCTGGTCTGCCCCTGTGCATTGAGGCCATGTGTTCCTCTCCCATCACAGCACTCACTGAGTAGTGTTATACCAAAAGCAAGCACTGACTTTGAAATTCCACATAATCACACATTTTGGTGAGATGGATTATAAAATATATCTTACTATATCTCAGAGTGAGAAAAGATGAAAAATTTTCAAATAATTAATATAATGGTTCTTGTTTCCAGAAAAAGTGGGTTGTCTTATTTCATTGTAAATGCAATTTTTTCAGACTTTCTAGCTTAATAGTGTATTTGTTCTGGACATTGTTGCAGAGCTCCTTTAAAAGCAGAAGTGACATTTTAAAACATCTTTATCAGTAAGTATATACAATCTTTTTATCAAAAGTTTACATATTATTTAATATCCCTCAGGAGAAATAATTTTGTCTATTCAAAAAGAGTCACAAAACTTTGAATTTTCCTCCATGTCTAATAAGTAAAAGTGCAGTACCCTGAGCTGTGGCAAGAGACCTTTTTCCTGTTACTTTGTTACAAATTCTTGGAGAAAATTCTCCAACTCATAATGCAAAATGTATTTCTCAAGATTGCTATTTCAGCTGCAATAATTATTTTTTATACAAAGAAATTAGAAAAAGAAAATCAAAACTTCATCACTGATTACTCATGTAAAACTATTTCTTTTCAAACTTCTGTTTTCTGCTGTTGTCCGGGATAGATTTTAGAATTCTCTTGTTACTCCATTCACTTCTAGGATACATAATATTTCATTTGCTTTCCCCTAAGAAAGAATGAGTGTCTCTTGCTCATTATATTTTTACCATTAAATTGAATTTAACATCAAAGTTTCACTCTTTAAAACATCACTCTTATTTATTTTAACAAGACTATTTGGCATGCTGAAGCCATTTACAAAATTTATATGTACATATACAGAACACCTCCAATTAGAAAGAAGCCACACTGAGTATCATAGAATCATAGAATAGTTAGGGTTGCAAAGGACCTTAAGATCATCTAGTTCCAATCCCCCTGCCATAAGCAGGGACACCGCACACTAAACCGTGTCACCCAAAGCTTCATCCAACCTGGCCTTGAAAACTGACAGGGATGGAGTACTCACAACCTCCCTGGCCAATCCATTCCAGCATCTCATCACCCTAACAGGAAACAACTTCTTCCTTATATCCAATCTAAAACTCTCCTGTTTAAGTTTGAACCCGTTACCCCTTGTCCTGTCACTATAGTCCCTAAGGAAGAGTCCCTCCCCAGCATCCCTATAGGCCCCCTTCAGATACTGGAAGGCTGCTATGAGGTCTCCACGCAGCCTTCTCTTCCCTAGGGTCAACAGCTCCAACTTCCCCAGCCTGTCTTCGCATGGGAGATGCTCCAGTCCCCTAATCATCCTCGTGGCCCTGCTCTGGACTTGTTCCAACAGCTCCATGTCCTTTTTATGTTGAGGACACCAAAACTGCACACAATACTCCAAGTGAGGTATCATGAGAGCAGAGTAGAGGGACAGGATCACCTCCTTCAACCTGCCTGGCACTTGGCATGGTTAAACTTCATGAGGTTGACATCAGCCCATCTCTCACAAGTGTGTCAAGGTTCCTCTGGATGGCATTCCTTCCCTCCAGCATATTCACTGAACCACACAGCTTGGTATCAGCGGCA
The DNA here is from genome assembly GCA_002631895.1 of Agapornis roseicollis. NCBI lineage: Eukaryota > Metazoa > Chordata > Aves > Psittaciformes > Psittacidae > Agapornis > Agapornis roseicollis. The sequence continues at coordinate 27,326 of NDXB01015261.1, read as the reverse complement.
AACTTGCTGAGGGCGCACTCAATCACACTGTCCATGTCAGTGACAAAGATGTTAAACAAGACTGGTCCAACACTGATCCCTGAGGGACACCACTCATCACCGGCCTCCAGCTGGACACTGAGTCATTGACCACAACCCTTTGCATGTGGCCACCCAACCAGTTCTTTATCCACCAAGTGCTCCACCTATCAAATTGATGTCTTTCTAATTTTGAGACAAGGATGTCGTTTGGGACAGTGTCGAACGCTTTGCACAAGTCCAGGGAGATGACATCAAGTGCTCTACCCCTGTCCATCAGTTCCATAGCCCCATCATAGAAGGCTACCAAATTGGTCAGGCAGGATTTCCCCCTAGTGAAGCCATGCTGGCTGCCACCAAGCACCTTGTTGTTTTTCATGTGCCTTAGCATGCCTTCCAGGAGAATCTGCTCCAAGATTTTGCCAGGCACAGAGGGGAGACTGACAGGTCTGTAATTCCCTGGGTCATCCATTTTCTCCTTCTTGAAAATGGGGATATATTTCCCTTTTTCCAGTTGTCAGGAACTTCACCTGATTGCCACGATCTCTCAAATATAATGGACAGTGGCTTAGCAACTTCACTCGCCAGCTCCTTCAGGACCCACAGATGGATTTCATCAGGTCCCATGGACTTGTGCACATTCAGGTTCTTAAGATGGTCTCGAATCAGATCCTCTCCCACAATGAGCCCAATGTCTTCATTCTCATAGTCCCTGCGTCCGCCTTCCAAGACTTGGGTGGTGCAGTCAGAGCATTCGCCAGTGAAGACCGAGGCAAAGAAGCCAGTAAGAACCTCAGTCTTCTCCAAATCCTGCGTAGGCAGTTCACCCGTTAGCTTCTGGAGGGGGCCTAAGTTGCTCCAGGTCTGTCTTTTATTTGCAATATACCTGTAGAATCCCTTCTTGTTATCCTTAACATCCGTAGCTAAGTTGAATTCTAATTGGGCCTTAGCTTTCTGTTATAAATGTGCGAAGCCAATCTTAATTGCTTAAAAATTAATTTATTAATTTTACAAATGATTAAGGTGGAAAGGCAATAGTCAAACAGCACTGGGTGCGTGGGGAGTCTCTGCTCCACCAGAATGCACACCAAGTCCCAAGGGAGACCTCTTTGTATCCCGTTTAGCTCTTCTATTAGACCATCTTCTTGACCAATCTGTCTTTGCTTGGTGGTTACTTGTCCTCTTTTCATTGGGCCCTCCGGGTCTTGTGGGTCTTGTTTTGGGGTAGCATCTTGCACAACAGGGTACACAAAAGCAAGAAGCAGCTAGCTCAGGTTTTTCTCCTTATATGATTGTTTTCTTTGGTTGAAACCATCTATTGTTT